>JAEIFV010000686.1:0-171768 GCA_018904265.1 Lordiphosa collinella
GACTCATCCCATTTGACCTCAGGGCGCAAGAGCTTGCGGAATTGCACAAAGGAGCTCCAGAAGACAGCACGATGGCAGCGCTCAAAACAGAGGTGCACATAAGAGCCGTACAAAAATGGCAAGAGCGATGGGAAAGATCGACCAAAGGACGATGGACATACAGCCTTATTCCTAATATAGGGCCCTGGCTAGACAGAAGACACGGACAGGTGACATACCACTTGACGCAACTCCCTACGGGACACGGATGTTTGAATTCCTATCTTTATAGGTTCAAACACGAAGACGACCCGTATTGCCCAGACTGTACAGGGCAGTCGGTCATCCAAGACGCAGATTGTCCGTCCTTCATAAATGAACGAACCGAACTAAGCAGGGGGGTCGGGAGGACACCAGCCGTTAGCAACCTGGTGAATATAATGCTTGAATCGGAACAAAATTGGTCTGCAGTCTGCAATATGGCCACAAAAATTTTCCAAAAACTGCGCTGCGCAGAAAGACTGCGTAATTCTAATACATAGGAGAGAATCCTAGGTGAGCCTTTGGCATTCACCCCGGTGAAGTAATACCGAACGGTGGTTCCGCCGGGAATCGGGATGGGGGTGGATTGTTTAGTGGGTGCGGTAACTCAAGTCCCACACTTTGGTTGCTGTATCCTAGCGCCAAACCGGCTTTAAAGCTTTCAACCACCCCTACACAAAAAAAAAAAAAAAAAAAACGCACTCTAACATACGCACACACGCACGCGGCAACTGACAATGCAAGGCCCCCCTCTCTCCCAAAAGCAAAATGGACTCGTATATGACTTCGGTGTTTTTTGTCCGATCTTATTGATCTTTTCAGAATAGATAGATATTGGGTCTTACTTGATATATATAAAGTTTCGATTACCAATTACTGGTCGTTCTTTTATTTTTTAGATGCGGGAGAATCGCAATCGTGTGAACATTGGACATACTTTTTTGGAGACCCTTCTTTGGAGACCGGAAACTTCTTAACCGCACCAAAAATTCACGTTTTGTTATATTTTTGTTAGCTAGTGTGACTAATTCGATGCAACGCGAAATCAAAAAATTCCTGCCAAAGTTCGTATGAAAAAAACTGTGCCAGGAATTTTCGTTTTACGATTTCGTTTGTATACAACCAGCAACTTGAACAAAATCCACACTTAGATAGCGGCGTTTCGTAAGCGTGTGTGGATCAAAAAACAGCTATTGCACAACTCAGGAATATATTGTTGACAATTATTTTGGATGTGATAAGCTCATAGAAGGAGTTAAATGGGGGGTGGAGAACAAAGCAAACGCCAGATAACGTTTATAAAAATTCTTCTTCTTCTTATTTGGCCCGATATTTCTCTTGAACTTCTTACTAAGCCCGCAGTAACATCGGTTTGCAAGAGTTATTCTTCTTCGGATCTCCAGACTGATGTTGTGGTCGCTGTTGTTTATCGTTCCGAGTTAGACAAAGTCCTTTGCAACGTTAAAGTTGTACTCTCCCATTGCAACAGATTGTCCAAGAAGCGTAGGCACACTGCGCGCTGAGACTAGGAAATTCGTCTTTTCCTCATTTACCGCTAAGCCCATGCGTTTTGACTGCTTTTTTGAAAACGCCTTGCTTACCGCCCGTTCGGATTTGCCGATAATGTCAATGTCATCGGCATATACAAGTAGCATTACATCTTTATAAAAGATGGTGCCCGATCTGTTAGCATTTGGGCACTGGCGCAGTATATACTCCATCAGCAGATTGAAGAAGTTACACGATAAGGTGTCACCCTGCCTATAACCTCTTCTGGTATCGAAAGGCTCGGAGAGGTTCTTTCCTATTTTGACGGAACTTCGTGTGCTTCTCAACGTCATCATGCAAAGTCGGACGTACTTTGCTGGAATACCAAAGGTAGACAGGGCTTCAAAGAACTTTGACCTTATCGGCGTGTCAAAGGCGGCTTTGTAGTTAACAAAAAGGTGGTGGGTGTCGATACATCTCTCTTGGGTCTTCTCCAGGATTTGTCGCAATGTGAATATCTGGTCCGTGGTGGATTTGCCAGGTCTAAAGCCACACTGATAAGGTTCAATCAGTTCACTTATTCTCGGCTTTAGACGTTCACATAGGATGCATGATAGAACCTTATATGCGATGGGAAGGAGACTGATCCCGCGGTAATTGGCGCAAACCGCAGGGTCTCCTTTTTTAAATATTGGACAGAGTACACTTAGGTTCCAATCTTCGGGCATGCTTTCTTCGGACCATACTCTGCATAGGAGTTGGTGCATGCACCTTACCAGCTCCTCGCCCTCAGCCTTGAACAATTCAGCGGGTAGCTCATCGGCTCCAGCTGATTTGTTATTTTCTAGCTTTTTTATGGCTAACCAAACTTCGTTTTGGTCCGGTGGGTCTATTTCTATATCATCGATTGGTGGGTCCACTACTTCTCCAGAGGCGTCATTGTTTCATCATCGCCTTCCAGCAGGTTGGAGAAATAGTTTCTTCATTTGTCTAGTACCTTCTTTGGATCTGTAACAAGATTTCCGGCTTCGTCCTTACATTGTGAGGCTCCGGGCTTAAAACCTTCGGCTAGTCGCCGAACTTTTTGGTAGAATTTTCGAGTCTCACTCATGCCGAACAGGATTTTGACTTCCTCACGCATACGCCTTTTCTGCTCATTCTTTTTTCTTCTGAAAAGGCGCTTCTCCTCTCTCTTTTTCTTCCGATATCGCTCCTTGACAGCTCGCGTTGCTCCCGACTGAAGAGTTCTCCTGTAGGCAGCGTCTTTCTCTGCAGTAGCGCGGCGGCACTCATCATCGTACCATGACTGTTTTCGGGAGTGCTCGCATTATCCGAGAGTCTCCTTGGCAGCCGTACTCATGGAGTGTGAAATAAGTTTCCACTGTTCACTTATACCTGAAGGGCAATGGGAAATTTCCTTGAGCAAATGGGTGAGTTTTGCTGTGTAGGCATCGGAGGTCCGTTGTACTAGAGCGTGCGACATGTGCCACACTGAGACGCCTGCGTACTTTGGCTGCAACAAGGTAGTGATCCGAGTCAATATTGGCTCCTCGGAAAGAACGTACGTCTCGATGAATGCCCTCCGTCTATCACAACGTGATCAATTTGGTTTTCCGTTTTATTATCAGGAGACCTCCAGGTCGCCAAGTGGTTGTCGCGGTGTTTAAATCTTGTGCTACTAACGACCATATTCCTGCCCGTAGCAAAATCTCTTAGCCTCTCTTTTTATCGGTCTCTAAATCGGCCGATTGTCGGACTAAAACGGCTTCTCCCCGATTTGTGCGTTAAAGTCGCCTAGCACGATCTTGATGTCGTGATCAGGGCAGCACTGGTATGTACGCTCCAGGCACTCATATAATTCGTCTTTCGTCTCGGCGTCCTTGTCTTCAGTTGGGGCGTGAGCACACATAAGGCTAATACTAAAATATTTTGCTAGTCGCTCGTTAACAGGTGTGAAGCTGATGACAGAGTGACGCAGTCTTTCGCAGACTGCAAAGCCGCACCCAAACTCGTGCTTTGTAGCATGTCCGCTATAGTAGATCTCCCAGCGGGCATTGGTTGATGATGTTTTTCTCGTCGTGTTCCCTTGTCCACTCCATCGCATTTCCTGGAGTGCGATAACGTCTGATGAATATTTTTCGAGGACTTTCACTAACTGTTTATCAGCACCCTCCCTGTTGAGGGTGCGAACATTCCAGGTGCATATCCTCAAATCGTGGTCCTTAAAACGTTTGCGTGGGTCGTCATCGATGGTGGTCCGTATCCGAGGCATTTTTTTAGTTTTCATTGGCGGATGAATTAGACGCTAATCGGGTGCCGAGCCCGAAGTAACGCCCCCTATTTGTCCCAGGGAAAGGATCGCCGCTCACGTTAGCTAGCAGCTTTGCGGATGCATCGCTCTGTTACCAGTGGTTACCACGGGGAGGTGTGAGTCGACTTGAGACGCAGTAAGCCAGGATCGCGCAGGGTTTACCATGTTAAACCGGTCAGCAACTTTACCTCACTACATACGCCCCCATAACCACAGGAGAGTTCCTGCCTTCCAAAGAAGCCCAGAAGAAGAATATAAATATATAATAAAAGATTTCATTTAATTAAATTAATAATAGCGGTTTCTGTTTTGTAATAGCTTCATTCTCCCTTATTGCTACAAAAGCAGATTCATTTTGCCCAAGCTACTGACCCGGCTGCCGAGCTCTTGTGCTAATCTTGTGCTCTAATATAACAAACTTTATTTAATTGGCTACTAACCATTGAGTTTTATTTCTTTTCGGGCCACACTGCAGTGTCTTCCTAAGCAATTTATTAAAACGAATTGTGAGACCAATGAGGCTGATGTTGAGGTGTGATGTCATCACACCCGACCGCTCAATCAATAATAAACCACTAGACACGTCGTGCTGAATTTAAATCTACAATGGTAGACCGAAGTTGGTTTAACGTTATTTTGTTTAAATTTATTAAGCTTATTAAATTCAAACTTGGCCAAAATATTTTACTAGGGTTCCACAAACTCAAAATAAATAGCAAATTCCTGGCAAGAATTTTCTGCAAAGCTGGATACAGGCCTTTAATATAAAATATTTCAAAATATTATTAAAATTTTTTTATTTATTTATTGCTTTAGTTCCTATCTTTCAAATAAAAAAACAACAGATTGCGAATATCTCACTTAATTTGGAAGATATTAATTTAATTCCGCTAAATTGATCGTTTGGTCCACTGTGCAAAGGTCCACTGTGTATCGAACAACAACTCCCAACCCTAGTTTCAATTCACCGCGCCTAAAAATCCGATTGGCGGTTGCAATTTGAAAATGCAGGGAGTCGATAACTTTCCAACACACATATTTTGCAGCAGCATTATTGCGGACGACTTAAAAAAATAATAAAAATTAATTATAATCAGGCGCGGATCTAGGATTTGACTTTGGGGGGCTAAGATACTTTCAAAAAATTTTTTTAAACGCAAAAATGTTAATTTACAGATTGGCTGAAGAAGGCTGCTACCAAAAAAAATTGAATAACTTTTTTTCTATTTGATGAATCTACTTAATTTTTGTTTGGTTTTGTAGATTGATTTTTAAATTTATGGAAAATGGATAATTGAAACAAGAATTTGGATTGTCCGCCGATATCACTCCCTGGAGTCCGTAGTTTGGGTTCAAAGAGAGTATAGGCGCACGTTTGGCGGTGATTCTCCGACCAGATATACCATAATGAGACTTGTTAACAATTTTGCCGAGGGTGGGACAGTCGAAAGAAGACCTTACCATCGAAACCCTACAGTTCGAACGGAGGAAGCAACCGCTGCGGTAGCTGCAGCCATACAAAACAATCCAAGAGTTTCGACAAGGAACTTATCGGCTCAAATGGATATAAGTAGACAGTCATTGCAGTCAATTATCCTCAATGATTTGAACTTATTCCCATTTAATATTCAGATGGCCTTCGAACTGAACGCAGCAGACTTGCCGATTCGCTTAGAATTTTGCCAGAAGATGCTTCAAATGGTGGAAGAGGACAAAAACATGTTGAACTGTCTTTTTATGTCTGACGAGGCCCATTTCGACTTAAAGGGCAACATAAACAAACAAAATTGTCCATTATGGATTGCTTCCAAGCCACAGATACTCCATGAGACGGAACTGAATCCACTTTGTGTCCCAGTGTGGTGTACAGTTTCATCAGCACTGCATTTTCGGGCCCTTCTTCTTCGAAGAAAACGGTCACAACCGTTACAGTTACTGGAGACCGTAACTTGAGCATGTTGAGAGAGTTTTTCTATCCAGAATTACGCCGAACGAGAATTCCTTTCAAGTCTGTGTGGTTTCAGGAAGATGGTGCAACTCCTCACAAGCTAACATCGAAAAACTTCAGATTCCGTTGGCCCCGCAGGTCGCCCGACCTTACTGCACCTGACTTTTTCTTGTGGGGTTATTACAAACAGCAAGTCTACATAACAAAACCGACATATTTGAATGAACTAAAGCAATCGATTCGAGCAACAATTGCGGCTATTCCAGTGTCAACTCTCCAAGCAGTAATGAACAACTTTTTGATAAGATGCCGCACATGCATCAACGAGGTGGGTGGCATTTTTTTTAATTTTTTTTTTAATCTTATTTTGTATTTAGAAACTATTTTATAAACCATCCCCTGTTGGAGATAGTTTGTGTTCTGCGGCCCTTCAAGTCAGTCGCTGGGTGGGTAGGTCATTTCTCCTGAGACGAGAATGCGTTGCTAGCAATGAAAGAGATTTTGCAAGTTGAATTGGGTGGGTAAGAAGCTTCTCAGAATATTTTTGTTTAAGTTGCTCTATTTCAGTTTCGACCAATGGAATGCTGAGGTCGTTGTGGATACACTCATTGCGAATGTACCATGGCGCTCCAGTGATGGTTCTGAGAATTCTTGATTGTGTTCTTTGGAGGATGTCCACACTGCTCGCACAGGCATTTCCCCATAACTGCGAGCCATACGTCCAGACAGGCTTTATGATGCTTTTGTACAGTAGGACTTTATATTCCAGTTTAAGAGGGGAACGGGAGTTGATTAGCCAGTGAAGGCTGTTGGCCTTTAGCTTGATTTGAAGCTTTTTCGACTCTATGTGTTTGCGCCATGTGAGCCTTCTATCGAGGTGCACACCTAGGTATACAACATCGTTTGATTGCGGGATCTGTGTTGCATTTAAGGATAGCTGGGGACAGGTGCTTCTGTTGAGTGTGAACGTCACATGCTTACACTTTTGCTCGTTGATTTTTATGCGCCAGTTGGCCAGCCACTCTTCCACATTAGCTAGGTGGCTTGCCAGGAGACTTGTTGCGGTAATTGGACATCGTGATCTGCTTAATATTGCCGTATCATCCGCAAAAGTACTTATTGTAAGTCGAGGGTCTGTTGGTATGTCGGCAATGTACATTACATATAGGAGAGGACCGAGTACGCTACCCTGCGGCACTCCGGCTCCTATAGTGAACTCTTCCGTTGTGTACTCATTTTGACGAACTGTAAATACTCTGTTACTGACGTAACTTTCTAATACTTTGTGAGTATTTGGGGAAGCATTGTCCTTATCTTGAATATAAGACCATCCAACCAAACGCGGTCAAATGCTTAGGCAACATCTAAGAAAATTGCAGAGCAGTATTCGTGGTGCTCAAACGCAGTCCGAATGTCTGAAGTTAAACGGTTGACTTTGCTCAATAGTCCCATGCTTTGCTCTAAACTAGCGCATACATCTCGCGTTTGGAAAATTTCAAAGCAGCGCTGAAACACGCATATTTTGTATCCTTCTACTGATTAAGCATTATTCACACACCAATGCATTCGCAATGAAAGTATATTTTGCCTCCCTCTGGCCACTGACACATTCGATCATAGCAAAACCTCAAAGTGTGTAGGAACCAGCTCTAAACCAAATTTAGGGAATAATATTTTGTGCATGGGCATCAATTTTACGGAGTAAGATCTTCTCAAATAGTTTTGACAGGCAAGGTAGCAGGCATTTAAATTCAATTGTTTTTAGATCTAATTAAGCTATATTTAATAAAATTAAATGAGCTTTAACATGAATAAAAGAAAAATGAATTCCATACACTGAAAAAAAAGTTATTGCACTTTCTTAATGTAACAATATTCATCAGCCACCCTGTATTATATTACGCACAGAGGAAAAATTTAGAATTTGCATGCTTCGATAAGATGTTTGTTAAATATAAAATTTTTTTGAGGGTTTTTTCCCCTCGCGGTTTTTTGAGGCTTTTTAAAAATCTTATTTCAAAACGCTTGGTTTTATAGTTGGGTTTTTTTTATTTATTTAGAAATAGATCAAAGTTCGATGAGAGGGCTGCTCAAAAATTTTTCGGGGGAAAAATAGTATAGTGCTGGCGGCCACGATTTCTCGTCTCCAGGTTGATTAAAATGAAAAGTAAAAACAGGGCTATAATCAAAAAAAATTTCCCATAGTGTAAAAATAAAAATTCGTTGGTGACGATAGTGACAAAGATTCGATATATCGATAGTGCCGTCGATAGTTTGCCAGCTCTCGTGCTCCTACAATGATGATTACTTTTAAGTAATAAAATAAAACTTAAGCAGTAACAATTATTTTTGAGCTATTATAGTTGGTCTTTATTATTGTTTAATATTAGATTAATGATTGGCTTATTATTAACAGACAAACGTTCATTGTGATTCACAAGGCGCAAACTAAACTGACTCACGCTTTATATATCGATAAGTCTCTTCTACTTATCGATATATCGATGTCTTATAGAGCAGTAGTCTTAAGTGCTGCACAGGATCAATAGAAATGGCGGTTACTTAAAGCAGTTACATTTAAATTCAAAATTATTCCCAGTTTACAGAGCAAAAAAAAAAACTAAAAAATAATGATTATCGCTTTTTTTTTCTCAAAAATTAAACTCAGCAAGGACTTGTGGCATTCTCATTAAAAACTTTGACAAGATTGATGTATATATGATCCTTTATATATGAACCAAGACCAAGTGTATAATAATTTTGCCAGAACTTCATTTGGAAGAAAATCATTTTTTATTATTATTAAGGAGAAGGTTAACAATAAAATTCTTAACCTACTACAAATTTGGAGGAGCACTATAGGTTTAAGTTTAGATTTTTGATAGAAGTCCTGCTTTTGAGATGAATTCGTGTATTAAGTTGATGTTTCAAACTGTTGGATCTTTTAAAGCGTTAACAGGTGCAAGAGTCATTGAAGCCCTAGTCGAGGCGAGGGCACGGCATTCGGTTAGAATATGTTGAACTGTCAATGTGTTAAAGTTGCATAAACTGCAGTTTGGAACAGGTTGTCCCTTAAAAAGGAATTCAGGTGTAATTAACATGTCTCCGAGTCGAATACGTGTAATGAAGCGCATGTGTGGAGATTTGGCTCCAAGAGGGTACCGTGGCGCTATACCAGCCGTATTGAATTGGCTGTAGTGGTGGCTAACTCCAGCCCAGTCCGATATGTGTTTGCTTTTTATGTGATTGGTGATGAGGCGAAACAGATCTGATTTTTCTATAATATTTAGATGTTGATCATTGTCTGTATGAGCTAGTTTTGCTGCTTTATCCGCCGCTTCATTGCCTGGGATACCAACGTGTCCTGGGATCCACATAAGTTCAAACATCTCTGATTTGATCAAAACATCTCTGATTTGAGAGATTAATATATGCGTGTTGTTGGGGTTTTTAACTGCAGCTATAGAAGACATACTGTCTGTGCAGATGACGTGGGGGTTTTTTTGTTTTGCGGCGTATTTGGTTGCCTGTAAAATCGCGTAGGCTTCGGCTGTAAATATTGAGCAGAAGTTACTGATCCGTGCGGATATTAGTGTTGTAGTGGAATTTTTGTCAACGGCATATGCAGTATCAACAGCTGACTTGGAGCCGTCAGTGAATATAAAGGTTGTACTTTTAAATTCTTCTACTAGCCGGTAAGATGTTGAGTTGGTGTGGTTTTTTCTGTGGGCTTCGATGTCAGTTATAAATGCATTGGATTCTACCAGCTATGGTGGACACCTGTTTGGTTGTAGAAGTGTTGATTTGGGATCAAAGTCCAAACAACGAGCTAATTGAAGGCATTTAAAGATCAATGATAGTTTTTTCGGCTTCCTTTTTCGTTTTATTGAGTTTTGGACCATAGCGTTAATACGCTTGTTGGAGCTTAGTAGGAGTCTAGGAATGAGTCGTAACATGGAGTGCCGCACTCTGTCTTCTATTGAGGGCAAGCCAGCCTCGGCTAAAACCAATTTTAGTCGGCGGGGTCGGAAAAGCACAAATGCTTCTTTTGACAGCGGTGTGGTAGGGAGGACCGATCAATTTAAGGTTGGTCTTGCAGGTTTCTCCAAAGATTGGCAAGGCGTAGTCAATTTTGGAGAGGATGAGTGCCTGTGTGACGTTGACCATGCTATTTCGATGAGTAAAGGATCTTTGCGTTGTGAGATACTTAATAATATTTAGTCTGGCAGCTAGGCTTGTTCTTAAATATTTACAATGTTCCTTATAATGAAAGAAAATCAAAGAAAGAGGAAAGAGGACCAGTGCGAACTGGCTCAAGCAGATGACGAACTGATCCATGAGGGGTGCAGCAATTATTCGAACGTGTTTCGGAAAAAAGAAGAATTGCGGTGCCCCTCATAACTAGATGCTGGATCATCAGAAATCAAAAAATCAGAGTTTATTCGTTAGATCAACGTTTTCCTCAGGTAACGCAGGGATGGATTTTCGAAATTTTAATATTTCACTTTTTTGGAAAACTTTGAAAGGAAAACGCGATTTTAAGTGGAAAAATCGGCTAATTTGTTATTGTAAAATAAAAATTATTAACAAATTTGAAAAAACTCTCCAGCGTTACCTCGTAAATTATGAAGTTATGAGGGGCACCGTCTTTGAAAACGTTTGAAAACGCTGTTTTTGAAGTTTTTTATGCTCATACATGAGGCCGGTCGCTTGAACTGCTGTATCTTCGTTAAATTTGCTCCGATTTACTTGAAATTTTGACCCAACACTTTCCAAATGCTTTACTCTCAGAAAAAATATTAAAAAAAAATTTTTTCAGCTTCGCTAATGTTTTTGGACGACCTTGTTTTAGGTATTATTGATTGCCCTTTTCTGTTAGGCAAGATAAGTTTTAGTGTACCAAATAGGCGTCTTAGATCATTTCAACCCTTTTCCCACCAAATTTCTCGAACCAAATATTTTCTTTGACTTCAACTTTAACAAATCTATAGAAAAAATTCTGCTTGCAGAGTATTATTCCTCTATAAGGCTATAAATTTTATTTATTTTATAGCAGGGATCAATACCGGTACCGGAACCGGAACCGTTAACCGAAATAAACCGTTTCGAATCACGTACCGGAACCGAAACCGGAACCAATACAAATTTTTTCTTGAGAACCGAATACCGTTTACCGTTATTATTGCAACCGATAGAACCGGATCGAAACCGAAACGTTGGTACTGGTACTGTTTCGGTTTTTTTTGTTTACTTTTGCAGAGCGCATTGTAATTTTGGTCAGATGTCTGTAACGCAAAGACGGAATCATAAGACGTCCTTTACACGATATAAGATTTTCTTGCCACCTTTCATAGAAGGCGCAAAATTTAAGCACCCTTCATAGTTTATTTAAGTTTTCGCCAAAAGTCCGTGCTCCAGGCCCCTTTCAGAAATCCGGGCCCGGGGGAAACACCCCGTCCGCTGTCGACGGGCCTGTATGTGCAATGCACATTGTAAGTAAAAATAGCTTGTCAAGATGACACAGCCCCAAAGGGCCAAAGCCGAGCCTCGCTCATTCTCTTGGCTTGTGCGCTTCTAATTTTTAGCACAAGAGAATGGGACCTACAGTTTAACGCAGAATCTGAACGGCAGTTTGAGAAGCTTTTTCATGGCTAATTACTGCAATGCTGGCGCCAACAGCAAAGAGGTGTGGCAGGGTGTAAAGTTTATTCAAAGAAAAAAACTTTTCATTAGATGTTCCGAGGCGGGATCGAACCCACGACTTCATGCACAGCGGTCGCGCACACTAGCCGCTGAGCCACCCGGCACTTTGTGCATGCATTAAAATAAGTGACTCGGACGTCAGTTGTACATGTGCTGAGAGCTTAAACACGGGCCACCACATAAGTACATAAAAATATGTACAAATTTTCGTTTCTTTCTTTGTATGTTCACTGTACATACATACGTACTTACATAAAAAATTCGGTTGTCTTTCATCGATTATTTGTTAAAACTGTTTTCTGAAATTTTCTTTTGAGTTGCAACTTTGCTTAGATCGCGATATTACCATTCACAAACAAGAGACTCAAACGTCGCCTGCGCTGCACTGCGATAGATATAGCGAAATAATCAAACGAGTAAACGCTTGCCGCGTTTTTTTCCTATTTCGTTTACAATTGTTAGAAAGAGACAAATGTATAGGCTAATAAGCAGCCAAAGAAGAGTGCTGCTGCCTTCTGCTGTCGAAAAAAAATTGCATTTGTGTCGGATCAATTAGTTAATAAAAAACTATTCCCTATCGGAAATACTTTTGGCTTGATATTGAAGCATGTATGAGCAACTGTGTAGTTGAAAAAGATGGTGTTAAATTTTGTCATCAAATTAAGGTAACTTTTCATATTTACAAATGTTCATACATGTGTACAATGATATGTGTATTGTACACACATACTTTGCAAATGTACAAACATATAAAGGTACATTCGATTACAAGCATAAATATGTACTGTTTTTTTTTTTTTGTAGGCGATAGAAGCATCAAAAGCCGTCTCAGTCGCTGGAGTGCGACTGAAGTGTGGGACTCTAACCCACTAAACTACCGCCTTTTTCTCCCCGATTCTCGGTGGCACTGCCGTGAGGTATTACTTCACCGGGGGGGAGCTGCCCATAGGGCTCATCTAGGATTCTCTCCTATGTGAATTGTTGCGCAATCTTTCTGCTCTACGCAGGCTTTGAAAGACTACCGTGGCCATATTGCAGACCAGTTTTCTACAGACTCTATCATGACATTCACCAGGTTGCCAGCGGCTGGTGTCCTCCCCACCCGCATGCTCTGACTATGTCGTTCTTCATTGAAGGTCGGACAGACAAAAAATACGTGCTCTGCGTCTTGGATGACCGACTGCCCTGTACAGTCTGGGCAGTAAGGGTCGTCTTCGTGTTTGAACCTATGTAGATAAGATTTCAAACATCCGTGTCCCGTAAGAAGTTGCGTCAAGTAGTATGTCACCTGTCCATGTCTTCTGTCCAGCCATAATCCTTTGTTGGGGATTAGCTTGAATGTCCATCGTCCTTTGGTCGATCCCTGCCACCGCTCTTGCCATTTCCTCTTTGTGGAGTCGCGTATTTCCGCTGCACGGATATAGGTTGGGTATCTCGTGGCTGGTGCCCAGACCGGTGCACCGTATAGTAGGGTCGAGCTCACTACACCGACCAGTAGTCTACGCCGTGATTGACTTGGTCCTCCAGTATTGGCAATTAATCTAGCTAACGCAGCTGCCGTTCTTGCTGGCGTACGCCAAATGGTCCCTGAAGTTCAGCCTATGGTCGATCATTACTCCCAGGTACTTAAGGAAGGGGCGGAATATAATGGTAGTATCGCCTACAATAATATGAGCCGTCTCCACAATCTTACGGCTGCTAATTAGCACTGCCTCCGTCTTTTTAGTAGCCAGCGATAGGCCCTTGCTCTCTAACCATTTGCTGACCTCCAGAATCGCTCTGTTGCTGGTTTGTTCCACATCGTTGAGGTGTTTTGCTACCACGACCACCGCAATATCATCAGCAAAACCAATGATAGTTGCTCCGGCTGGCAATTGAATCCGGAGGATGCCATTGTACATGATATTCCACAGCATTGGACCAAGGACAGATCCTTGTGGAACCCCTCTCGTAACCACGTGCCGCTTCACACCATTGTCCGTCTCATACATGAGCACTCTATCGCTCAAATAGCTTTCTATGATGGCTGCTAAATAAGGCGGCGCATCTATTGGGCTTAGAGCTTCCAAGATATGATTCCATCCTGATGAGTTGAAGGCATTTTTAATGTCCAGTGTGGTCACCAGACAGTACTCCTTTGCTCCATACATCCATCGCTCTCCTTTGATTGCCTTGTTCGCGATTCCGCATAGCTTCCCGATGGCGTCTATGGTTGTTCGTCCTATTCTAAATCCATACTGCAGGGTAGGCAACCATTTGTCAACAGCTTCTTCAAGGCGCGCCTTGATGATCCGCTCAAGAACTTTTCCGACCGTGTCCAGCATGCACAGAGGCCTATAAGTTGATGGATTTTCCGCTGGCTTTCCTTCCTTTGGTAGTAACACCAGACGTTGTACTTTCCACCTTTCTGGAAATGTTCCCTCTGTGAGGCAGGGATTGTACGTATCCACGAATGCCTTTGGGTTGTCTTTTATTGCCAGTTTCAGAACCTTATTCGGAACTCTGTCTGGTCCTGGTGCCCTTTCATCCTTGACATTGCGTGTGGCTGAGATCTCCTCCTCCGTTTATCCGCTGGCAGTCTGTTGCAAGGATACTTGGTGCGCGTTGGGTGGTATGTACTTCTGTAAATATGTACTGTGAAGTACACAGTGTGTACACCCTCTAGTACGGATGGGGTCAGCCACCGTTTTTGCGTCAACCCAGCGTTGCTCTTTCTACGGTGATGGGTCGTGACGACAACGATTGAGGCTTATGTCGCTTTTCTGCATAGCATTTCGTCTATCGAGCGTCGCTCATGTCGGTTCCTGCATGGCGTTGCGTCTACCTAGCGTGCCTGGAGATCCGTTAACGTATTGAGCGGACATCGCCTTGCAAAATACGTCAGTCGAACACACATCACAAAATCGTCGACGGAACGTTGATACAGCGTTGGTCGGCAGTACTAGAGGGCATTTTGCAAATATACACATGGATTCAGCTGAAATTAATTTTTCTTCTTTAGGCACTAATTTGACAAAGCACATCAAGCGTTGCCATGCCGACTAATATGAAAATGATGAGAGCAACAACTACAAGCCAAATCGACAAGTTTATGTAAAAACGTCTGTCCCATCTAAAAACATTTCCGATATGTTGCACCCCTATGTACGGGTTTCAATAAGCAAACAGGCCGCTATAAACTCATGTGCTCGGTTGATGGCAGACCATTTTCCATGATGAATGACATTGGATTTCGACAAATTCTCAATCCGATCATTAAGGAAAAGTGGTGCTTTCTCTTCCAGCTACGCAGGTTAGCGTGGAACGCCTATTCTCAGGCGTGAAATTTTTAATCAGCTTAGAAGTCGTTTGGACCTAAAAACATTGAATGCAATTATGTTACTGCGATCAAACCACAAGAATGCTATGTTATGTAAATAAGACTTGGGCATATAAAAGTCAAAATTAAGTTCGAAAAAACAGTATTTCATATAATGTATAATTATAAGTTCTCCAACATGTTTGAAAAAAGCGTTTATATTTGACCTTAAATGTCAAACGACTGAAACTTTTATGATCAATATTGTTTCTTTAAATAATAAATGAATAAAATTATTTGGACATATCTCAGAATTTACTTTTTACAATATTTAAAGAATCTTTATTTATACCGGTACGTACCGGTATACCGAAATAAAAAATTGGGTACCGTATCGAAACCGAAAACCGAAATAAATTAAAAACCGAAATAGAACCTTTTACCGAAACATTAATTTCGGTTCGTACCGGTACCTGTACCGGAACCGAAAATCGTTTCGGTATTAATCCCTGATAAAAACACATCAGTTTTTTCCACAAATAAGCTGCTGGAATTCTTGCACAGAAACGTATTCGAAACCATGAAAACAGTCTTAAGTTGTGGTCAGAGTCCTCTACAAAGTTCTCAGAATTGTATGATATTTTACCGAAGTATTCATTTCCGGTCGTACCGGTACCTGTACCGGAACCGAAAATCATTTCGGAATTAATCCCTGTTTTATAGTTTAGTTTAAAATTACTGTAGCCAGTTAAGAACACTGTTCATTCGGCGAAAAAATAAATAAATAAACACAAGTTTCACAGTTTTTCCGGCATTTTTTAAGCTTTTGTTTAATTTTTGAGCCAAACGAAAGCAAGTTAAAATGAAATCAGGGTCGTTTCGTCAAGTGCATTTGATTTTCTTTCAGGAAATCAAAATGGAATGCAAATCACTTTCAGAAATACCAACAATTTATATTTTACAATTTTTATTTAAAAAAAAAACCTTTACGGTCCCTGCTTTTTATTGCAAAAGGCGTTTGAATTGTTGCGGTTACTATCGCACATCTCGATACTTGACTATCGACTATCGGCCTTCGATAGTCGATAGCCTGCTACGTTGCGAAATGACGTAGCGCTGCTTATCGCACAACAACTCCCATTCCTAATTTCATAATTTGGCAGCCATATTTTACTGCAATACGTCTTCATAAAGTGTAAGTAAAAAAGATATAACTACTTGTTCAAGCGAAAAACAATGATAAATGTTAAATTGTACCAGTGCCCCACACACAACGAATTAATGAGTGAATGTGCAAAGTCGTTTGATTTTCAGTTGCAGTCGTCGTTGGCCAGTATGTATGTAAAGCAGCTCACATGCATGCCTTCGTATATATGTGTGTGTGTGTGTGCCTCATATGTTTTAAAAATGGCAGCAAGTTCTTTTCATTCCCGTTTCTTTCGTTTACACGTTGTCAACATCAAGATCGTGAACTGCAAGTGAATCGTGTAAACAGTTCGCAGCCGCTTGTTGTGTTGTGTGTTTTGTATGGAAATGGAAAAATCAAAATGATGTCAACACCAAGAAATCGTGTAAACCCGACAACACTTTTTGTGTTAGGTTTATTTTCTCACGGAAATAAAAAAAATGTCAACAAGTTCGCGAACTGCAAATGAATCGTGTAAACCGGGCGCCGCTTGTTATGTTGTGTTTTTTGTATGGAAATGGAAAAATAATTTATTTTTTGCTTTTGTATTTTGCTCCACGAATCCTAGCATCAACGAAAGAGCGAGGAAAATGACAGACTCGATGAAATTTGGTCCGGAATGGTTGCGCAACATGTCCGCGGAGCCTTCGGCAGGTGCCACCGTCATCAACAACAGCAGCGGAGGCGGCGTGACAGGCGGCAGTGCCGTTGTGGGTGGCGGCGGGAGTAGCCCAAACAGCTCGGCCTTGGCCACACACAATATTAATCTCAGCCGCAATCTCTTTCCGGAGTATCGCTATGGACGCGAGGAGATGCTGTCGCTATTCGATCGTAACTGTTTGCTGCCGAAGCTTTTGCCCACATTCAAAAAGCTGTTTGTTGAGAAGGTGCAGTACCCGTTGGCACTGACGCCCAGCTCTGAGGAGGAGTTGAATAGTCAAGTGCCGCCGCTGGGCAGCAGCGTAAGTAACCTAACCCGACCACTGCGGATCTCTCTAAACTCCCCAAATCTCATTTATAGTCCCGTCCCGCTTGGCTGCAGCGTTCGCAGGGTGGATTTGGCACTACGTCTCGTGGCACAGGGCGTGGCGGAACAGTCGATCGGGGCCGAATGCGTGGAAAATCCGTTTATCATCCGATATACCAGAGACCCGGCAGCATCTACGACGAAAGCGGCGTCTCGGCTATGTCCCCCAAGGTAGGTGCCAGCCAGCCACTGCAGCTGAAGGCATGAAATGCAACATCTTTTTCTCAATCCTTAGCCCGATCGCAACTGGAACGAGCGGAATGGTACGGGCGACTCAGTGGCCGTTGGTGGCCTGCCGCCCGGCGGTGGTCCCGTCTTGGACTGGAACGGCACACCGAGTTCTAGTCCACGCAAAGAGTTCTCCAGTCATCATCGCAACATGGAGAATTGGAGGAGGAGCCGGAATGAGGATGGTTCCGGAGATGGTCCACCCACAGTCATAGGTGGCGTTGGCGGCGGCGGTTTGTCTGGACCCGGACCGGAAGTAGCCGGCTGGCGAAGCAGTGGCAGTGGTGGAGGTGTGGGCAGTGCTGGTTTTAGTGGGACCCCCAACAGCCATCGCTGGGGTAAGTATCTATACAGTATGTCAAGAAAGTGAAAAAAACTCGCATTTTGCACTTAATTAGCAAAAAACAAGTAAGGGAGCTGTTTTCGAGTGTCCCGACTACAAAATACCCTGTTCCCTTGACTTCTTGTGTTTTCATACACATACGAGGTGTGTTCAAAAAGTATAGCGAATTTTGTGTTTTTTCAAAAATTATTTATTTATTCATGAATATCTATTTTGTCCCCTTCAAAGTAATCCCCATGAGATATTATACACTTGTGCCAACGGTTTTTCCAATCTTCGAAGCACTTGAAAAAATCATTTTTTTTTTATCTTGTTCAGCTCCTCCTTCGATGGCGTCTTTATCTCGTCAAGCGTAGCGTAACGTCGTCCTTTCATGGGCCTCTTCAGTTTAGGGAACAAGAAAAAGTCACAGGGGGCCAGTCACAGGGGAATACGGTGGCTGCGGCATCATTAGTGTGTTGTTTTTGGCCAAAAAGTCGCGCACAAGCAACGATGTGTGAGCAGGGGCGTTATCGTGGTGCAAAAGCCAATTTTTGTTCTTCCACAAATCCGGGCGTTTCTGGCGGATTGCTTTGCGCAAATTGCGCATAACTTCTTCCCTGTGGCAAGAACTCATGATGCACCACGCCCCTGCAATCGAAGAAAACTGTCAGCAAATCTTTCACATTCGACCGAACTTGGCGCGCTTTTTTCGGTCTTGGTTCGTGCGGCAGCTTCCATTGAGATGATTGAGCTTTGGTGTTCACGTCATAACCATAAACCCACGATTCGTCACCAGTTATGACCCTCTGGAGCAAATTTGGGTCGTCGCGGACAGAGTTTAACATCTCATTAGCAATGTTCATGCGATGCTGTTTTTGGTCGCAATTGAGCAATTTTGGTACGAATTTCGCGGCGACCCGTCTCATGCCCAAATCATTGATAAAAATCGAATGGCACGAGCCAATCGATATGTTTAGGTCCTCAGCAACTTCTCTAACGGTGATTCGACGATTGGCCAATACCATTTTCCCCACTTCATTAATTTTTTCGTCTGTTGTTGAAGTGCTCGGGCGTCCGGCATGCTCTTCGTCGTTCACATCTTCTCGGCCTTCTGAGAAGATTTTGTACCACCGATAAGCGTTGCTTCGGTCCAAGGTAGCTTCTCCGTATGCCACAGTCAACATTCGGAATGCATCCGCGCACTTAATTTCGTTTTTCACACAAAATTTGATACAGGTTCTTTGATCCATTTTTTTTAAATAGGTAAAAATCGAAGACGATCCAAACACCTGCAAGCAAAGCAGCTGTCTACAATTAAGTGAACATTCAAAATGGCCGAGCTTGTCGGCATAAGTGAGAGACATGAGTACCAACATAACGCCACAAAAAAATCGAAATTCGAATATACGTAACCCGCGAAAATTCAAAATTCGCGATACTTTTTGAACACACCTCGTACATACACACACACACTCTAACATACGCACACACGCACGCATGACCCCCCTTTCTCCTACAAGCAAAATTGATTCGTATATAACTTCGGCGTTATTTGTCCGATCTTATTGATCTTTTCAGAATAGATAGATATTGGGCCTTACTTGATACAAATAAAGTCTCGAGGGTCTAATTTAAAAACTGTAGCTCTGACAGTTTTTTGCGCTTAAAGAGGGGAGGTTGAGGAATTTTTCAAATCTGAAACAAACTCGATTTGAATCTGGTATACACCTACGTACACGCAAAAATTTGTGGCCCTATCTCATATAGTCTCTGCGATCGACGCATTCGTACGGACATGGCTAAATCGACTCGGCTGTTGATGCTGATCAAGAATATATATACTTTATAGGGTCGCAAATGCTTCCTTCTACCTGTTACATACTTTTGCACAGGGATTCATCTTTAATTTTGGTGGTTGGTGGTGCAATATGGCGAAATCTAATTTCGACACTCTGCTGCATTCAATGACATGAATACTACTGCGTTATCTACAAAGCTCATCTTTGGTGTAATGCTTGATGGAATAGTACCCTTTTTCAATCAATTATTTTCTGATTGTCTTGAAACTTTTTGAGAGCCTTTAGAAAAATGTTCGTATTTCATACCGCATACCTTAACAACTAGATCTAGTTTTAAGTGTCAAGAAAGTCTTTTTACAAAATGTGAAAACTCATATATTCTCAACACGGGAGCTGCTCACATGGTAAATAAAGTATCGATTGTAGACAAGTTTTCTACGTTGAGTCCGAATCTGCTTTTAGAAATTCCATATCTCTAATAGAGCCTTTTGGGTACCTCTGAATCTCATAGAAATTAGATTATTTTAAAAATGAATAATGATATTCCTGAAAGCGATTTAGATTTGACTTAGATTTCGTTTATGCAAATCTAAATCAGTTGACGAAACGACCCTTTTTGCGCACTGATGTGATTTAGATTTCGTGAACAGCTGGCAGTGTGACCGTAAAGCTGGTTGACCATTGGCTCGAAAGCAAAACGTGCTTAAAAAGTGTGAAAAATATTCTTGTGAGCTTTTTAAATAATAATAGATTATTAACAGATTATGCAGTTCAAGTATGTACACAATTTTACAAAGGTAAAATCAAGTAATTTTAATTTTGTTTACGGGTAATTGATGTTATGTATGCAATCTCAATTGGAAGAGGCACTATGAGATTGTGGAAGAATTTGTAGCGTACAACATTCTGGGCTGACAGAGCTGTGCAAGTATGGAATCCAGAATATCTTTGACTCAATCTAGCACAAGCTCTAAGAACTGGAGCACTTTTGACTCCGTCCACCTTAGGCCACTGGCCTTTCTCCACTTCAAAGAGATTCGTATGCATTCTAAAATTCATTAAATAAATAATTATTTAATTATTAAAACTTGAAATGCAAAAACTTGCAACATTCTCCATGATTTCAACACAGCATAATTCAAACAAACACCAAAACAAAATCAAATTTAAACCAAATCTAAATCAGCCTCAAAGTTGATTATTTGAAATCAATTAGTATGACCATCAATTCCCGACTTACTCTGGGCACACTGCACAATTTGTATGAAGCACCTGTGAACAGCCGGGTGGCTCAGCGGCTAGTGTGCGCGACCGCTGGGAATGAAGTCGTGTGTTCGATCCCGCCTCGGAACATCTAATGAAAAGTTTTTTTCTTTGAATAAACTTTACACCCGGCCACACCTCTTTGCTGTTGGCGCCAGCATTGCAGTAATTAGCTATGAAACAGCTTCTCAAACTGCCGTTCGGATTCGGCCCTAAGGTCTGTAGGTCCCTTTCTCTTGTGCTAAAATTAGAAGCGCACAAGCCAAGAGATTGAGAGAGGCTCTGTTTTGGCCCTTTGGGGCTGTGTCATCTTGACAAGCTAATTTTCCTTTACCTGTGAACAGCTGATCGACGAAATCTAAATCACTTTCAGGAATACCACTAATATTTCCTTTATAATACAGAATCAAACCTAGTGTACACAACGAGTCATCGGCATAATTTTTTTGACAAAAAAATTAAATCCTTAAATAACCCATTTTTTAAACAAAAATCGAGTACTGGTGTAACATTAAGCTCTTAATAAATCATAAGAAGACCACAATAAGCGGCTTGGGTTAGAAAATATTAATCGAATTGTCCAAATGGACTGTGGCATAAGTATTTTGAAAATTGGTTTATTTGCAGCACAGAACCTAAAATGCTAAAAGAATGAATGCTTTTATTGTTATACACTTGAAAAGTGTATTATAGTTTTACCCAGAAGTTTGGAACGAATAGAAGGAATCATCTCCGACCACATAAAGTATATATATTCTTGATCAGCGTGACGAGCTGAGTCGATTGAGCTTTGAAGCTATCGAGCTGAAATTTTGCACAGTCATCTTTTAGCTGCACATATGTCGGAACCGCGAAAATTGGATGGCCACTTCTTGTAGCTGCCATAGATTATTTTTAGTTTTTTACTTAATATCCCGATGACACAAGATATAAAGCTTATAAATTAAGTCAATAAGGTCACTAAATTTAGTTAGTGGTCACAAAAGATTCAAGTGTATTTAAACTTCGGCACAGACGAAGCTAGCTTTGCTTTCTCATTTTTTTATACCCTATTACCATTAAAAATGGTAAATGTATGTAACAAGGAGAAGGAAACGTTTCCGATCCGATTTAGTATATATATTCTTGATCAGCATCAACAGCCGAGACGTTATGGTCACGTCCGTATGAACGCACAGATCTGAGTTGCATTGTCCGTACCGATTTCAATCCTATTTCCAATGTTTAATTTTTAACTTCCTTAGCTCTTGGACAGACTGGTAGTTATAGATTTGGAGTCTCCTCCTACAAGAGGTACTAACAACAACTTT
This sequence comes from Lordiphosa collinella, assembly GCA_018904265.1. Lineage (NCBI taxonomy): Eukaryota > Metazoa > Arthropoda > Insecta > Diptera > Drosophilidae > Lordiphosa > Lordiphosa collinella. The sequence goes on from JAEIFV010000686.1 coordinate 21,908, forward strand.
CTCACACTGCTCTGTGGGCTATAAATCTAATTCTTTGTCCAAAATTCTTGCAGTTCTATAAGAGCCTTGCTAGGAAGCCGGGTGGCCGGGTGTCTCAGCGGCTAGTGTGCGCGACCCCTGTGCAAGAGGTCGGTCCCGCCTCGGAACATCTAATAAAAAGTTTTTTCTTTGAATAAAACTTTACACCAGGTCACTCCTCTCTGCTGTTGGCGCCAGCTTTGTAGTAATTAGCCATGAAAAGCTTCTCAAACTGCCGTTCGGATTCGGCGTTAAACTGTAGGTCCCTTTCTCTTGTGCGAAAATTAGCAGCGCACAAGCCAAGAGATTGAGAGAGGCTCGGCTCTTTGGGGCTGTGTCAAGCCATTTTACTTACTTGCTAGGAAGCTGAAACGTTCCTAATAGGCTATTTATACTAGGATTACGTTAACTGCTCGGAGTACTCTAAACTCAAAGTTTCCAAATGTAAACAAATCCCACAAAATTTAAGATTTTTTTCATTTATTATGTAATTGCAAAGAATTGGAAACTTCTTTATATTTTTGTATTGAAATCTAATGATTTAGAAGAATGGGACGACTTTGGTTCCAATAGATTACTTAATTTTGAAATATCTCTGCTTAAAAATTCTTTTTATTTATATATTTGAGTAACCTTTTTTTGAGAGTTAGAAATAATTTTATACTACGATTTCGTAATACTTCAAAAACCAATGTTGAATTCCTAAAACATATGTCAACAAATTGTCGAATTGAAAAATTCATCAACAATTTCTTTGGATAAAATGGAAAGTTTAAAAAAAATATGTAGCTCTATCGTCATCATCGATTTTCGATGGGGCAAAATTAAGCAGGTTTTGTAATTTTATACCTCGTAAAGAGCTTCGCTCGTACCGGGTGTTTCATGACGCCCACTCTTTTTTATACCCTGTTCCCATTGAAAATGGGAAAAGGGGGATCATGAAGTTGTGCAAAAGTATGTAACAGGTACAAGTAAGCATTTGCAACCCTATAAAGTATATATATTCTTGATCAGCATCAACAGCCGAGTCGATTTAGCCATGTCCGTCCGTATGAACGCGTCGATCTCAGAGACTGTAAGAGCTAGAGCCACAAATTTTTGCATGTAGGTAGGTGTATACTCGATTCAAATCGAGTTTGTTTCAGATTTGGAAAATTCCTCCCCCTCCCCCCTTTAAGCGCAAAAAACTGTCAGAGCCACAATTTTTAAGATAGACCTTCCAAACTTTATATATATCAAGTAAGGCCCAATATCTATCTATTCTGAAAAGATCAATAAGATCGGACAAAAAACACCGAAGCTATACGAGGTGTGTTCAAAAAGTATCGCGAATTTTGTGTTTTTTCAAAAATTATTTATTTATTCATGAATATCTATTTTGTCCCCTTTAAAGTAATCCCCATGAGATATTATACACTTGTGCCAACGGTTTTTCCAATCTTCGAAGCACTTCAAAAAATGATTTTTTTTTATCTTGTTCAGCTCCTCCTCGGCATCTCGCGTTGCGTCGTCCTTTCATGAGCCTCTTCAGTTTAGGGAACAAGAAAAAGTCACAGGGGGCCAGATCTGGGGAATACGGTGGCTGCGGCATCATTAGTGTGTTGTTTTTGGCCAAAAAGTCGCGCACAAGCAACGATGTGTGAGCAGGGGCGTTATCGTGGTGCAAAAGCCAATTTTTGTTCTTCCACAAATCCGGGCGTTTCTGGCCGATTGCTTTGCGCAAATTGCGCATAACTTGCAGGTAATATTCCTTATTGACCGTTCTTCCCTGTGGCAAGAACTCATGATGCACCACGCCCCTGCAATCGAAGAAAACTGTCAGCAAAACTTTCACATTCGACCGAACTTGGCGCGCTTTTTTCGGTCTTGGTTCGTGCGGCAGCTTCCATTGAGATGATTGAGCTTTGGTTTCCACGTCATAACCATAAACCCACGATTCGTCACCAGTTATGACCCTCTGGAGCAAATTTGGGTCGTCGCGGACAGAGTTTAACATCTCATTAGCAATGTTCATGCGATGCTGTTTTTGGTCGCAATTGAGCAATTTTGGTACGAATTTCGCGGCGACCCGTCTCCATTTTCTCCACTTCATTAATTTTTTTCGTCTGTTGTTGAAGTGCTCGGGCGTCCGGCACGCTCTTCGTCGTTCACATCTTCTCGGCCTTCTGAGAACATTCCGTATGCCAAAGTCAACATTCGGAATGCATCCGCGCACTTAATTTCGTTTTTCACACAAAATTTGATACAGGTTCTTTGATCCATTTTTTTTAAATAGGTAAAAATCGAAGACGATCCAAAACACGTGCAAGCAAAGCAGCTGTCAACAATTAAGTGAACATTCAAAATGGCCGAGCTTGTCGGCATAAGTGATAGACATGAGTACCAACATAACGCCACAAAAAAAATCGAAATTCGAATATACGTAACCCGCGAAAATTCAAAATTCGCGATACTTTTTGAACACACCTCGTATACGAATCAATTTTGCTTGAGGGAGAGAGAGGGCCTTGCAATCTGTTACAGCGTTTGCGCGTGCATGTGTGCGTATGTTAGAGTGTGTGTGAGTATGCGTGAGTGTGTGTGTATGTGTATGAAACCACAAGAAGTCAAGGGAACAGGGTATTTTGTAGTCGGGGCACTCGACTTCAGCTCCCTTACTTGTTTTCACTTTAAATGTGTACGTACTTCATGGAAATGCCCATATCTCGAATGGGTTTCCTGTAAACTAGACATAAAAATGCAGAGATTGGCTATATGTCCAAAATTTTATTCTTGGGTATATGCAAGAAAATGGATAATTTTACAAATTGATCCTTTCATGGATTAGTACTTTTATCTTTTAAATGTGATTTAAACCTTAATCATTTCATAAGATATCAGTTCGTGATCGTTCTGCAAAGTATGGCCGATTTGTATTAAAATATAGATTTAAAATGAAAAAATTTCAAACTATGGAGTTTTTGTTTAAACAAAATATAATGGTTTATCTAAGAAATGTTTTGTCTAAATACTTATGCTGATGATTAAGGTGCTTTTCCACTTTAAAATAGTGTAGTTATATTGTAAAGCGTATGTAAAATACAAAAAAAGGCGGGACACGCCCTAAAATTTGATCAAATATTATTTAATAACACGAGTATTTTCTATTATTAGGTGTTCTTCTTAAAAATCTCACTTGCAATTCTCTACTTAATCAATCAATTGCATAAGAATCAAAAATACTTTGCAGATCTATCATGACCATAAATGATTAAAGTACTTATTATATTGAGTAGATATGGGCAAGTACTACTACACCTTGTTAAATTAAAAACTTTCAAATAAGCTGATTTCTAATAGAATCAAATATACCAAACTGTCTAAAATTGGCTATTTTCTACATTTTAAATCCAAATTCACAGCTAACCCATTCGAGATATTCACGCCTGTTCCGAATTCCGAACGTTTTCAAAAAGTAAAAACGACACGAAGACGAACGTTTTACTATTTGCTGTTCCCGATTCCGAACGATTTGGTTACGTTTGGACTTTTCGAACTCGGTTTCGAAAACAGCTGGCTGGGTGGCCTGCGCACGTGTTTGTGTATATCGTCAGCAGTCAAAGTTGTCATCATCTCTATAATTTAAAAAGCTCTTATTTACTCTTTAAATCCGTTTATTTTTACTTAAACCAGTATTTAAATATTACATTTGAATATGTCATATCAAATATGGTTAAACCGAGCTAAGTGAAATAGAAAAAGTGCTGTCCGATTAAATAAATTCATATGCAGCAACCCTAGCAGCCGCCGATTAAAGATCGAAATCGACTAAAAAATAAAGTGGAATTCAGAACAGCTCGTTTGGTCGCGACCGCTCGGTTTTGTTTTTCATGCAATATTTTATAGATGTTAATAAAAAAATTTTATTAAATTTTACTTCAACTTTAAAAAGTTTAAATAATGATGTTAAACGATCTTAAAAATGTTCAACTAATTTCGGATTTTTAGTTAACAATTTTAGGGAATTATTTTAATGCTTTAAACAGCAATTTCTTTTAATTCCGCTGACTCTGTAGCGCACGTTTTGAAAACGACAATTCTTGCCGATTTGCGGAATTCGGAACAGCAGTCAACTCGATTGGCGGCAATTCCACTCGTTTTCGGAATTCGGAACAGGCCCGATTGAATTTTTTTAACCTGATTCTGGTTCAGCGCGGGAAATCTTGTCTAGAATTATCTAGAAGTCCGTCCTTTTCTAAGCGATTTCCTCCATCAGTTTGAAATATATCTTCACTTTTACAAATACGCTGCACATTTATCGGAACCGGCCGGATCGGACGACTACAGCATATTGCTGCCATAGAAACTAGTTTTAGTGAGAACAGCTATTTTGTTTTGAATGGATTTGGCACTAGACTCCGTATTTATAAGTTTTCTAAACTTTTTCATGATTTCACTAAGTTTGGTCGTAACCGGAAGACTATATAGTACAGCTGCCACAGTAAAGTTGGGCTTGAAAAATAGTCTAAGTAGGCGTCCTGAAAATTTATACGAGCTTCAAGGATATATAAACTTCGGCAGAGCCGAAGCTAGCTTCCCTCCACTTTGTTTTATATTTTTTAATGCTAAAACTAGATGGATTTGGCTAATTTCTTTTGCTATCTTGTTCCTAGAACCATAAAGAATCAAAATAAAATCTAAACAAAATTTTACCATTTAGAGACTGCACCCTTTTTGCATAACAAGTGAAAATGTGAGTTTTTACCTGTGCAGAAACGCTTTCTTGACCTAATGTAGTTGTTAAGTTGGGTAGTACGGATTTTTCTCATTCCAACGTAATTTTAGGCCGATCTACAAGTTGGCGCGACGAGGAGCCCAATATCGATGGCCAAGCCGCCAGTATACAACGTTCCATTTCAACGATCGGTACGGTGGGCAACGATCGTGGCGGCGGCGGGGGCGGAGGCACCAAGTTAGCTGCTGTTGGTTCTACTCGACAGCTGGCGGGCGTCAAAGGCAACCCGTCTTGGTCTGGTGGTGTCGGATTGGAGGGCGAGGATAACTTGCCGGAATGGGCCATGGAAAATCCATCTGAGTTGGGAGGTACATTTGATGCGAGCGGAGCTTTCCATGGTGAGAGCGACAAAGGTACTGCACCACACAAGGAACCGAGCGAGCACAAGATGGTGAAGGGATCTGCTGCTGCTGCTGATTCTGGCAATGGGGAACACTCGCAAGAGGGCGCCGGAGATGGAAGTGCAAGTGCAAGTGCCAGTGCGAGTGCGGACGACGGAGATGGCACTAAGTCGGAAGTCGGTAACGACGAAAGCTCCTCCTCCCTTTCCCCCACAGAGTACACTGTCCATGGCGACATTGCAGAACGCTTTAAGGAAGTGACCGAAGAGGTGGAGAAATTAATAATGGACGATGACGGCTGTGCCGCCCAGAATCAGTTGAGGGGTCTTGCTGAGATGGGCATCAGACCTCATCCGCCGGTTCCCTCTGCTCCACATCAACAGCAACAACAACAGCAGCGGCCTTTGGCCTTCACCGATCAACTCGCCTTGCACCATCATCATCTCCAGCAGCAGCAGCAGCAGCATTTGGTCCTGCTGCCTCCAGCCGCCCCACACATGATGAACACCAATCCGAATGAACTATGGTACTATCGGGATCCCCAGTCGAATGTGCAGGGCCCTTTCAGCGCCATGGAGATGACCGAATGGTATCGAGCCGGCTATTTTAACGAGAACCTCTTTGTGCGTCGCTTTTCCGACAGCCGTTTCAGGCCGCTGGGCGAGCTAATTAAAATATGCCATGGCAATATGCCCTTCACCGACGGGCACTTGTTGCCAACGCCTCTGGACCTGGATAATCTGCCTACTCCGGTGGCAGTCCCCGTGCCGGTAGCTGTACCCATGCCCGTACTTCCCTTATCAGAAGAGCAGCAACTCAAGGCGAATGTGACAGCTGCCGCAAATTCTCTGAGTGCCGCGGTCAAGGGCGTGCACTTGGGCGCAATTGACAGCACCACCTCCCACATGTTGACCATGCGCTTCCAGATGCTGCGGGATCAGTATCTGCAGCACCAGGAGTTCCAGATACTCTCCGAACTCTCCAAGAACGAATGTTTTCAGCGTCTGTCGTCTGCCGAGCGGGAGGCGGTGGTTCGGCGCAAGGTGCAGATGCTGGTGCTGCCCGAGTATTTAAGCAGCTTCAGAGAGCTGAGCAACTCACTTGCTGTTCTTAATCCTATAGCGGGTAGTCAGTTGTACGATGCCATAGCCGAGCAAGCCAAAAAGGAGCAGCAGCAGCAGCTTCCACCAGTGGGCAATCTTTTGGAGGCCAACGACTTCATACTTAATGCCCAGCTTATGCATCAACAGGCTCAGGCGCAACAATCGGCCGAACCAAATAAGCTTGACGAGCTGCCCGGAGGCAGTGAACTGGATCTGCTGAACGAATACAATTTGCGCATGCTGCTGCGAGGTCAATCGACTGTCGGTCAGCAGCAGCAGCAGCCGCCGCCACCGCCCTCGGGCAGTGCGAATCCATCGTCGGCGGACTTCTTGACCGGATCGCAAATGTTGGCTGCCCAGAATTTGATGATGCCAATGTGGCTGCCACCTGCTCAGACGCAGCAGCAACAGTCCCAGCAGCAACCGCAACAGCCATGGGGAGGTATTCAAAACGCGAAGGTCACCATGTGGGACATGGCTGCTCTCGAGGAAGAGCAACAACAGTTGTTGCTTCTTCAGCAGCAGCAGCAGCCAAAGGGCCAGCAGCTGCTGTCGCCAATTACGGATCAAGCGGAGGCCAGCGACAATCAGTCGAAAGACGCACCACCTACTTCCCCAGGGGACGAGGAACAGCGTAAGGAAACTGTTTCAAAGCAGACTAACAATAAGCAGCCACAGCCACTAGCCCATGCACTTAGGCCACAACCACAGCAGATAGCTGCGTCCAGGGCCAGCGAGGAGGAGCGCCGGCGGGAGCAGGTCGAAGAGAAGCGTCGTCTCAAGGAGGAACGCAAGCGTCAACTGCTAGAGGATGAGAAGCGTAGGGCCCAGCTGGTAGAGGAAGAACGGAGCCGACAACTTCAGGAGGAGAAAGAACGTCAGCAGCAGATACAAGCACACCGCCGCAAGGCCTTGATGGGCAGCCATGCCCCAGTTGCAGTCCCGTTAACAGGTGAGTTCTCTATAGGCCCACATCTACGTGTAAATGTATGTGCATAACTCTTCAGGTCCATCCGTTGTTGCGGGCGCAGGCAATAAGACGGCTGTCACCAAACCAGGCGTTGGCAACGATCGTGAACGAGCACCAGCCTCCTCGATTGCCCCCTGGTCACTGCAGGCACCGAACGCTGCCACAAGCGCTGCTCCAGGTCTGGCCGAGATACAGAAGGCAGAACGGCGCGAGCGGCGCGCAGATCAACAGCGGCAGCAGGAGCAGATGGACAAACAAATGCGTGCCACGGCTGCCGCTGCGGCCGAAGCTAATGATGCCATGCTAAAATGGCAGGCCGCACCAGCGCCTGCACCTGTTATGAGCCTGGCCGACATTCAAGCAGAGGAGGCCAAGCGCTTGGCCAACGAGCTCTTGGAGCAGCAGCGACGTCGCGAGCTAGAGCAGCAGCAGCAGGCGACTCTGGCAGCTAATATAGGCGTGACCGGGGGCTTGTCCAATATATGGGGCAATTCCAACAAAGCGTGGAGCGGAGCCGCTGGTACGCCAATGGGCTTATGGGATGATCCCAATGCCACGTTCGCCGCCAACAAGCCGAATCCCCCTATTGCCTCTGGGCAAGCCACAGCTGCTGCTGTGTTGCTCGCTGGCCTACAGCCGCCTGCCAAGCATCAATTGCAGCAGACACAGTCCAAGTCGGTGGCAGGTGCTGCTTTACCAGCAACGCGCAACTTGCGCAAGAGTCAGACTTTGCCGGCCATGCACAATGCCAATGCCTTGGCAAAGCACGTGAAAGCTGTTGGTGGCCAGCAGCAGCAGCAGCCAGAAAAGAGCAGAGCCATGCAGAGCAAGGCTGCCGCAAAGTCTTCTGGAGGTGAGGACGCCAAGGATAAGAAGCCGAGTGGCAAGGGGCAGCAACTAGTCAACGAGTATGAAAATGAGTTCACCAGCTGGTGCATGAAGAGTCTGGACAACATGTCTGCCAAGGTGGATGGTAAGGATCAATCTCAATTCATTGCTGCTGGCAGTTTTGTCTTCTAATAATTATATTTGTCTACTTGTAGTGCCCACATTCGTGGCCTTCTTGCAAGACCTGGAAGCTCCATACGAAGTGAAGGACTATGTGCGCATATACCTGGGTGCGTATTCTCTTATTTTATTGTTTGTTTTTACATCTTATGAATTTTGGTTCGACTTGGTATTTTGCCATAACTTTCGTTACAAGGTCAAAGAAATTCCGAACGTTTTCAAAAATTAAAAATGAATCGACCATTTTACAGTTCACGAAACCGGAATCGTAAAGGAACCCTTTTTTAAAACTTTTATTATCTGTCATACAAAAGGAACCCGTGTACATATCGCTCACTTACTTCAACACATACCTCAAAATATCGATCTTGAGGTATTCGCGTTTAAAGTTTTCAGTGGATTCCACATGAATCCAGTAAAATAATTCATAAATATAACGATAAAAGAAAATTTAGTCTATAAAGTCCTAAAAATGTTTCTGTAAAAAGAAAACAATCTTATCTTTGAATTTTGACGTTCTTGTTGCAAAAATGTATTATTTTGGGTGTCATAAGTGAAATGTGGCATTATTAGTGAAAAAAGGAAGATTTTTTGTGAAGGAAGTTTCTTTTAATAGTTTTTTTAAGCTAAAATGTTCTTACATTAAAACATTTATTTATTTACAAACTGTTCTTATGCGTTGTAAAAACTAAATTCGATGTAGGTTTAGCTATGGCTAGGCCCTTAAACTATATTTTATTTATTTATTTATTCGCCAAATGGACATAATCCTTAACTGGCTACACTGGTATTAACCTAAATTATAAAATAAACCAAATTTATTGACTAGCGGACGAAAAATACTCAGCTAGCAGTTTCTTTACTATCGATTTGTTGGAGTCGAAGTCAAAACGCATGCTAACGGCAAGGAATTAAAATCTTCAAGAGCCCTACAAATAGGTTCATTAAGGGAATAGTTGGTTCGGGAAATTTGGTGGGAAAAGGGTTGAAAATATCTGAGAATATAAGGCGGCAAAGGGTCAGAAAAGTTGAGCGGTAGAAGAGCAAATTTCAGAAATTTTTTCTGTACCCTTTCGAGCCTCTTTATATGAATTGTACCAGAGGGGTTCCAAATAAGTGAATAAAGGCTCAACCTGGTGTAAGGGTCCATAAATTGGCTGGCATTGCTCTTAACAAAGCCAAACATTGAATAGGCTTTAGGCAAAATATAGTTCAAGTGCTACTGTCATTTAAGTTTTTAATAGATCATAAAATTTTAAGATCATCAGCATAAAGCAGAAACTCAGCGAATACTTAAACAAATGTCATTAACAAAAATAATGAAAAGTAAAGGTCCAAGCGCACTTCCCTGTGGAAGGCCAGAAGTTGACACATATGGACTAGAAAGCGAGCTGTTGATTCTGACTCTGTAAGTCGATGGCCCAAGTAGGATTCAATCCAACATAATATCGAGGAATGAAATCCCAGCTTAAGAAGACTTTATCAAATGCCTTGGAAAAATCTGTATAATCATCAACTTGACAGCGTTTACCAAAGGAACTGATGCAATAACTGCTAAAGACCGCTGAGTTAGATGTGGTTGAACGTCCTGGCATAAAACCATGTTGATTTGGGCTTATGTAACTCTTTACAAAAAAGGCAGCTGTTTGGCTACAATCCGTTCAAAGAGCTTTGATATATTGCTAAGCTTAGCGATAGGCCGATAGCTAAGTACCTCACTCTTGACACCAGACTTGAACACATGTGTGACTGTGGCAACTTTCCACCTGTCAATAAATCGACCTGCAGAGAGAGACATTGAAAATATTGTTATGAGCGGCTCACAAAGCACACCAATACAACTTTTCAGGAAAAACAATGAAATTCCATAAATATCTGGATAATTAGATTCATCACAACTCTATACAGCTTGGTAGATGTCATCTTCAGAAATAGATAAATTACCAACGTTCAAAAGGTGGGGAATTGCATCCAGACAGTTCGGATTATTCCAAAGTGCTGGAGTTTCAGTGGGAGTGTTGTAGATAAACGTACAAATCGGGGTATCCAACCGAAACGAAACCGAAATATAACTATGACCAAAGATAGACAGCCCAACCGATACCGAAAGTAGATACTTTAATTTTTGTCTTTTCATTTAAGGATCTTAAGCAGAACCAAACATGAGTTAAATACTTAAAGGGGGTAGATCCGTGTAATGCTTTCAAAAAAAAATTTTTTTTTTCGTAAATTGCATCTATAACTTATGAAGATTTGGTGATTCGATATCGTTAGAAAGTTATAGCGGTTTGAAGGAATGTGTTCGAATGTCCGGCAGAACTCACTTGAACTTTCAACACATTTTTCTCGAAACCACTGTTTTCAACTGGTCAACATTATATCTCAAAAACGACTTGCCCGAACTAGGATAATTAAAAAGGTTACGTGGTTTGTTTTTATGCAACAAAACAGGACCAAAAAAAGTGTTTATTTTTAGAAAAAATAATTTAATGTCGCGTAAAATTTTGATTTTCCAATGTTTTCAAATTATTCTTGTTCATCTTGTAGCTAAAGTCACACTGATTAAAATGCTTTTTTCCTTTTTGAATTCGGATCATCCAGTCGGCCGGAATCGTGTTGACCAATACTTCCCCGCGCTGTACCACCGAAACTTTTCAATATTTGCCTTCAAAAAATTTCTTAATGTACTTCAATAGTTACTAAATATACGGTAAAAAATACAAAGTTTCAAGTTTTAATCGCTCTTCTAAAAAGTTAAAAAAAAAGGCCGTCACGCGGGTCAACCCCCTCAAGTAAATGACAAATTATCAGCTCAAGTAAAACTTTTTTACAAACTACAATAATCGATTAATGGCGTCAAGTTTGCAACAAACAGTAGTTGCTTTTCAATGTTGCCAAATTTTCAGTATGTAGCAAATAATTGCTTTCGTTCATCCTCTGTAAGATGATTTCTACATTTAAACTTATAAGTTTAAGCACATGGAGTTTGCATTTGTCTTTGAGTATAACCTTTATAATTTTTGATTTATAACTCTAATTTATTCTTTCTATTATATTAACGTTCTTTTTCCACTGAACTTTTATGGACTTAATACAGTCGTTAAGCTTGCGTTCTAGAACTTGTACTACTCGGTTGGTCAGCAGTAAGAAAACCAGTCGGAAAGTTAGGAGGTCTCAAAGATGACGACCCAGCTTTCTTCCTCCTATTCAGTCCTTGATGTTGCTGAATGCTTAAATCTTTTTCTTTGCTGTGACTAACATCATTTAGCGAGTCTGGGCAATAGCCTACATAATGTACGGAATCGTCAGACTACTGAAAATGATGATAATGTTTAACAACCAAAAGCTTATGATGTTTGCAATGAGTACCATTTTCCATTAATCAGCAAAAGATTTAGGTTTTAAGGCCTATTCTCAGATCAACTAAAAATTATTTTAGTCACAGTACTTCATATGTGTAAACTAAAAATGGTTCAACAACTGTCTCATTCATAAAAAGCACTGTGACGAAAATAAAATTCATGTTATCCGAGAATAGACCTTTACTATTGTGAAAATTCGTAATAATGCTAAAGGTGAGTACTGAAAACGTTCGATTTTTCTTTGATCTGTCAAATTCGATGTACAAAAAAATAATTTTTCCTTGCCTGATGTAGTTGTTTGAAACTCAGAAACAAAGCAATACACAAAAGTATTTTGAAAATTGCCAACAGAGCTGGCTTGGCTGTTGTGGGTGGTGTGCATTCTGCGGTCGAAGCGTATTATTTTGGGCCTCCTTCACGCGAAAAAGGAATTTCTAGTAAATTTCGAACAGTACTCACCTTAAGCAGTAAAAAATTTTCATCGACAATTAGGTCTCACTTTCAGTTAATAAAACCAATTAAAATAATAGCCACTGACAAGACTATCTTCAATAATGACATATTCGGCCCTGTTCCGGACTCCGAGTCGGAAAACTAAGTCGGTATTTGCGGGCATCTGCCTGCAAGTAAAAAAGATTTTGTCCCATACATGTCGAACCTCTATCTATTACCATCTCTGTGATCTGTGCGCTCATGCGGACAGACAGGCGGGCGAACAGACGGACATGGCTATATCGACTCGGCTGTTGATGCTGATCAAGAAAATATATACTTCCTTCTGGCTGTTACATATTTTTGCACAAATTTTTGATACTCTGTGTACCTCTGGTACAAAGCATAACAATGCTTTTTTATGTGGAATATTTTTGGACCCAAGGTATAACGAGGAAGTTGATGCTTATGTGATGCTGCATGAAACAAAATGTTGTGATAAAAACTCATCAGTTTTGTCAACAAATAAGCTACTGTATTCCATTAACATTTTTCTTGCACATAACCATGAAAACAATTTAAAGTTCTCCACAAAGTTCCCAGAACTGTATAAGATTTCGAAAGTTGTGCTTTCCGTTCCAGCTACGCAGGCTAAAGTGGAACCCCCATTCACTGGCCGAAATTTATAATGAATCCGCTTAGAAGGCGTATGGACCCAACCCAAATTGTTAGTGCGATCAAACCACAAGAGTGCTATGTTAAATAAATAAGACTTGGACATATTTCATATACCATGCTCCCATTTTCACCTTTCAGCACGTGAACACTTGAATTTACAACAAATTCTCGCTGCTTTATATGGAAAGTGGCACTTATATCTGTGGCTACTAGATGTAGACTACAAAATTTGAAAATATTTTATGAATTGAAAACGGCAACTGTGATTAGTAAGTAAAAGTAAAATGGCTTGTCTAGTTGACACAGCCCCAAGGCTTGTCACGTTGACACAGCCCCAAAGGGCCAAAGCCGAGCTTCTCTCAATCTGTTGGCTTGTGCGCACAAGAGAAAGGGACCTATAGTTTAACGCCGAATCCGAACGGCAGCTTGAGAAGCTGTTCAAGGCTAATTACTACAAAGCTGGCGCCAACAGCAGAGAGGGGTGACCGGGTGTAAAGTTTATTTAAAGAAAAAAACTTTTCATTAGATGTTCCGAGGCGGGATCGAACCCACGACCTCTTGCACAGCGGTCGCGCACACTAGCCGCTGAGCCACCCGGCCACACCCGCAACTGTGATTGCCGTGATTTAAATTTGTACAATTTTATTGGACTTTGTCTAGTTAGTAGTAGTTACTCACATATATGCTTTAACATTTTGATTGTGAAATTAATGCGGTTTACATGTCCAAATCCAAAGTCCAAATAAATATGATCAGTGATCTACCGACAATTTCTAGCAGCAAATGAGCTTATGAGAATCGAAATGGGTGAGAGCGAGACGCAGGTGTAAAATTCTAGGCACAATAAATTGGCAATAGGAACCAGATTGACTCTAGACAGCAATTTGTTTTCGTTACTATATTTGATTACTTATTTACGTTCAGTAATGCAATGTCATCATAAGGTCTTAAGTGTGAAATGCGTAAAATAATAAAAAATGTTAAAAAGCGATTATAATTTTACTTAAAGGTCAAACTGCTCAAACTTTTATGTTGAATATTGTTTCTTTATATTACAAAGGAATAAACTGATTTGGAATTATCACAGAATTTACTTTTTACAAAATTAAAAAAAAAATTGGCTTATACCGGTACATACCAGTATATCGAAATAAAAAACTGAGTACCGCATCGAAACCGAAAACCAAAATGAATTAAAAACCGAAATATAACCTATTACCGAAACGTTCATTTCGGGTCGTACCGGTACCTGAACCGGAACCAAAAATCTTTTCAGTATTAATCCCTGCTTTTAGGTCTTCATCATAAATTTGATCGTACATAACTTGAAAACTATTGCCCATACAGAAAATTTGTGTGAACAAAAAAGAACTGTAAAGTTATTATCTATAACTTTTTCATTGAATATCTTAGCAATATTTTCAGAGATACAGACGAATTTGCGCTTGGTTTGTCCATATTTTATTCATAAATATGACTTTTTTTAAAAGAGATATTAACAAGCGTTTTTTATTCGATAGGGTGATCTGTAAAATTAAACTTAGAATTTTTGGTTGTTGTTGCTGCTGCGGTTGTTGTATATTGGTTCAAAGTCGGACAAAAATTTTAAACATAGACCCATGGTTCGTCGAGAGGGGATTGTGTGAAATTAAAACGGGAGTTTTGTTAAGAACTGATGCAGTAATAGTGTGAACTAGTATATTTGGGATCGTTCAATAAATAACGGAGTTATAGGGTCATAAAGTAAAAATTTTGAATATCGACTTATTTTTTACCCCTTTTATTGGTCCTTTGACTTTGAAATGTGATTTGTCTGATAGAAAAGACGCTCAATTTCACTAAAATCAAATCAAAATTGTACAAAATATTTAAAAATCATACAAATTCGATATCGACAGGAAATTGATTCGCAACCCTATGAAGAGGAGGGAGATAATTAGTGAACTGTTTATTTGTGACTTTAACCCTGGTACATTCATTTTGGTAGTCAAATCGACGATAAATGGGGTTCCACGGTTAATACGGTCGCATTGCTTAGTGTCGCTATTTTTTTGATCATTTCAAAACTTGCATAATTTCGACAACATTTTTTTTAGAAACTCCCAAATTTGGGGGTATGGTTAATTGGGCCAAAAAAAAGGCCTATTTTCATGAATTTTTTCACACGATACGGTTAATGTCAGATCAATTATTTTATTAGCATATCAAAGTACAACATTTAAACTATGTTTTCACAAATTTTCATCGAAAAAAAAATAAATGAGCCGTTCGCAGCCAAGCTCCGTAGGCGCCTCCAAGAAAAGAGGTTTTGCGGTGAACAGCATAACTCGTTACTGGATCATCTGAAAAAAAAAATTGTTCATTAGTTAAGATGATTCTGAAGGTAACTAAGTCGATTTTTTTTCAATTTTTGGATTTTTGGTAACACTTTGAAGTCAAAAACGTGATTTTAGCCTAAAAATTTGATATATTAGTAATTATAAAATGAAAAATAATCAGTAAAAAAAACACTCGACCTCAGTACCTGCGGATTTAGGTACAGAAATAGTGTGCAAAATTTCAGAATGATCGGTACATTAGATTTCGAAGGACACTGTTCACCGACTTAAAAAAAGATACTTTTCAGGAGAACGATTTAAAGTTTTGGACGCTAGAAAATCTATGATAAAACTGAATAATTCTTTCATACTTACATAGAGTCGTCGATGCCTTGTCCATAGAGTATTGAGCTTTCTGTTTTTTGCTGTCAGCCGCTGTTTTTTTCTCCGTCCTGTCAATCCTCTCATCATCAACTCTGTGCGCCCATCCATGAGCACTCGGTCCTGAATTGATCTGCATATCTTGCAAGAAGCTCAACAAAGAAAAACAACCTTCATTGAATATACAGGCTGTTACATTAGCTGCAATTTCCACAACAATTGAAGTACCACTTATTGATTTTGGAGAAATTTTCCAAATAAGCTGGTTGAGACTCTCATTGTTGTTTTGAGTGAATCCTCCAAGACATTAGTGGGAAGTGCAGTTTAGCTGTGTTTGAATGATTGAAGGTCATTTGCAGATGCAGCTTTTTGCCATTCACACCACGAGTCTTCCCCAGGCGGGCATTTGCCATGCTGTGGATTCTCATTAAATGGTCATATCTTTTTCAATTTTCATCCGATTGACATGAAATTTCAACACAACATTCTTGAAATGTTGTACATTAATAAAAAAAAGCGAAAAAAATTAAAATACCATACCCCCCCCCTTAAAGAAAAGTTTTTTTTGTTAATAATTTATGAAAGTTGATAGTCGTCATATTTAGATGCACCACACAAAATTAGCATATCACTAATTGAAGCTCGTCTTTGATCATAAAAACTTGTTCACTATTAAAATTCGGCATATTTCAATATTGAGCATTCGAAAAGCTAAATCAAAAATATCACCAGAAAATATCCGATATATCTCCTAGGAAAAATATTCGATAACGATAAATCTTATTTTTGGACAAAAAAATCGACAATTCGATCTAGTTTCCGGCATTCCTAACTGCGAAAAAAAATTGTAAGCAAACGTAAGAGAATTTAAAAATTGGATTCTGCAAAGTTTTCATATTTTTAGATAAAAAACTAATATTTATTAACCTTCTCGGGTTTTCTTAATGTTTTATTTCTTGGAATGAACAAACTTTCTTGGAATGTTACAGGCTTACAGTTTTGGGAACACCCCAATCCCAGATATTGAGTTTTTGGGGCCTATTCTGTCAATTTGTCGGATAAATCAAAAATATATATTTTTTTTTAGATTCTTCAATCGTATAAAGTTTAAGTTAAACCATCGTGATAGATCAAGACAGTAATGATGTTGTTTATGTAGTTTGGTCATGTCTTTCTTTCGACTTGCAAATTGTTATAGCTGGCCGAAGTTTTGTATGTGCAAAAATTCCTTCTAATCAAAATACCATTTCAGGCGAAGGAAAAGAGTCTACCGACTTTGCAAAGCAGTTTTTGGAGCGGCGCAGCAAGTACAAGAACTTGCAACGTGCGCGCTTTGCCCACAACGATGACATGTGCAAGCCGGCTCCAGCCATAACGCCTTCGGGTAACGACAACACGGAGAATAAGGTGAGTGATGCATGTTTTCTCAGTTTTTGGTAAAAGTAGCCGATGAAAAATAAAGTGCCCACGAGATTTTTGAATATTTTCACACCAAGTATCCAATCAATAGGCCTCCTGGTTGATTAATAAAACTGTTCAAAACTTAAAAGTTGATCGCATTGAGAAAGGTTAGATGGTAGTATAAAACAGGGATGCAAACGGATCGAAACCGATTGAAGCCAACTGAACCTATATAGGGGATCCACCTATAAAATTTCCTGTAGACAAATGTAGGTTAGCATAAAATTAAACAGCCGTTAGAATAAATCCACTTATTTCGGTTGATTCTTCATTTGGTTATCGTGTAGAAATTTCGAGAAAACCATTAAAAATTTTAATTTTTGGCTGAAATTGGCTCACACAGTCAATAACGTTAACTATTCCTTATCGGGGGAGACACAGAAACCTCTTCCAACCACTTTCCAACCGAATTCAAAGTCTTAGGTGCCACAGAAATCTCTTTCGGTTGGTTTCACACCTCTCGTTTTTTGCGAGGAGATTTTGGGAAACCAACCAAAGCCATTACGCAAACCAACCAGAAACCATCGCGAGTTAGCAAATATTGAACTTGATTTTTGGAATCAGCGGAAGGTTTTACCTATGAAACGTTTGTTAATTTGTAAACTAGTGTAATAGCTCACCTGATGCAAAATATTCAAAAATCTCTTGGGGCTTTGCCCTTTTGATACGCTTTGATGGCTAAGATGGCACAAATGTAACCACCCTATCGGGTTTACATTTCAAGTATGCAGTTTTGAAGTTTCAAATAACAATTTTAATTCCGCTTCCGAATTCCGCTTCGGTTTTCGTGTAACTGTTGGTTTTTTTTAATTTAAAGTTCACAATTGTATATGCAAAGTAAGAAGAATGTCTGTGGTTACTAGATTAAGTCGTCTCATTTTGACGAATTGAATACACTTGGCATTGAGCAATGGGATTCCACTGCTTGATCTATTCCGATTTTTTCAAGCCTAATCTAGTAATCGTAGATATGCTTGTCGCCCTCCATATAAATTTGTAAATTTTAAATTGGAAAAGCCAACGTCTACACGAAAACCAATGAAGAATTCGGAACAGGGCCGATAGTATTTTCCGATATGTTTGATTACGTTTAGCCCACCTTTTAATTATCCCTACCATGCTAATCGAAATCTGTACTCTCTTCCCACACAGAACAAGCAGAAGAAAGTTAAGAAGAACAAGATGACAAAGATGGATGCGCGCATTCTCGGCTTCTCGGTCACCGCAGCCGAGGGCCGCATCAACGTCGGCGTACGCGACTATGTTGATGGACCGTAACCACTCTGGAAGCGGCAACAAACTCAAGTGTTATGCAAAATAAAAGGCCTTGCTAAAAATATTGAATTGAAGTTCACAGCAGGTCTTCACATACAAGAAAATATAAATGAATTGAAATTTATTAACTTAAGTTCACAGCAGGTCTTCATTCAAAAGAATATAAATGAATTGAAAATAGAAAAACTTAAGTTCACAGCAGGTCTTTGTTCAAGAGAATATATAATATGAATTAAAAACTGGCAGGTCACAATTGAATGTGTAATGAAAATCTGTTATAAATAAAAATACCTGTATAAGATAACACGAATTCTCTACTTGGGAGGAATAAGGGAGAAAATGCAATGGGACCAGTTATTCATGCGGCATTCTTTGAGGGGCATCGATTAAGTCAAAGAGGTTGTGAGATAGACTGTTTAGCCGATCTCACTACCTATATTTCATTTAGCCGATCTCACAAACTATAAATTCTATTTCAGTGGAAGGTGGATCGCAGCTTTAAATTAATTTGAAGCTCCAAATGTTCATGCCGTGTTTTTTCTCAAGCTTCTAATTAAAAACAAGAAAGCAAGTCGGTCTTGCCCGACTGTAACATACTCTGTACCTTTGAAGTGATGCCCATCACAGTTGCGACCGGTGCTGCCCATAATTTTTTGTTTTCCTTATAACTCGACAACCGTTCATCCGATCTTTATAATTCCTTTGGCGTATCGATAAGAAATACTGATTACTAAATATGTCCAGAAGGAACGAAACTTCTATCTAAAAAACTGAGGGAGATATGACGTTTTTTCCATTTTGCGGGGGCGGGAGGAGGCGTGGTAAAAACTGAAAATAAACTTGATCTGCATGCAAGTATAAGAAACATATGTCCTATACATGTCAAACCTCTATCTCTTACCATCTCTGAGATCTGTTTATTCATACGGACGGACGGACAGACGGACACTTTTGCACAAACTTAATATACTCTGTGTACCTCTGGTACAGGGTATAAAAAATAATCGATCTCGCAGCCTCTATTTCATTTAGCCGATCTCGCAAGCTCTATTTTATGTAGCATATCGAAAACGAATTAAATTTGACTGTTGAATGTAAATTTGGACCATCACTAGTGGCAAGTGGCAGAACAACAAAATATTTCGAATTGATTGAAACTGGATTCAATTAAATATTTTGGATAGGGACGAATTTTTCATCCGTAAAATATATTTATTACAATGTCAAAGTAAATTCTTTCTTGCTCTATTTTCATCCATTTCTACTGTTTTTGGCTGTCTATATCCTACTGGACAATAATTAGCTACTCCTTTCCATTCCAATGATTTCAACGGATATCCCATTGTTTTTTTAAATTATTTATGATATATTTCTAAAAATAATTATACATTTCCTTATAAAAATACATTTATTAAATAATAATTATAAACTTGAACATGCATTTTTATTCTCTTTTTTGGCTTTAGAGGTTTGAGGATGGTTGAAAAATTTGATGGACATCCTCCGGAGGCTAACTGGAGCCTGTAGGAATAATAACGAAATAAGCGGATTTAAGTTTTTTAAGATTTATCAAGGGGCTATTTGAATACACAGGGCATAAATAAAAGACAAGTATTTTTTGTGACTGATCAGTTCAACTCGGAGCTGGTTGTAATGCATAAATATTTAATTGGGTTCTTTTGTATTTTATACCATTGGGGGGTAGCTCAATCCCCGGAAACGGGAAAGGTGGCGGTTAGAGTCCCACACTTCGATCGTAGTCCCGCGATTGATTCGGCTTTCGATGCTTCTACCGTTCGGTTCATTGGTTCACGGATTTTGTTTCGACTTATTACATAATTATTTGAAGGCCCATTTTCGTTTTCGCAGCAAATCCCAATCTTTTCCGAACTTTTAAAGGAAAGGCAGACCGGAAAATGCAATTTATGCTCTTGGATGGGTCGAAATTTTGTGAAATCTCAACACTAATAGCAAGTATTTAAGTATAACCAAGGCTGCAAGCCTGTCCGGAACCGAAACCCTTGAGAACCGGTTCGGTTCGCGTTTTTTGGGGTTCACGGACCAGACCATTATCTGGGCGAATTATATTTTTGACTGCTCGAGCCTGAACCCGAACCGGACCACTTTATCAAAAAATTAGATTTGATTCACCAGATTAAGAAATTTGTCCTAAGACATATGCTGGGAATATTGGAAATCTCTGGAGATATTAGTATACACGATTGTTTTCTAACTAGGCTTTGATGAACTTTTATGTAAAGCGACAAGATAAAGTAAAGCCTTATATTTTTGACTCCTCGAACCTGAACCCGTACCGGGGACCATCTAAAGTCATTTTTTCAACGATATATCCTGGGAAATATCGGAAATCTCTGGAAATTTCAGTATAAGCGATTGCATTTCTAACTAAGCGTGGATGATTTATTATGTAAAGTGAAAAGATAAAGTATTAATACTAGAATATTCGGATAGAAATCCTTTAAATAAAACCTACTTAGCTTTGAACAGACGGTATAGATGACGAGATTCACTTTTACGTAGTACTGGCGATGAAAGATGTCCACGTCCAGCATACGAGTCTAAAACTGACCATTATCATTTAAGAAGATCTCCAATCCTACGTCGTTTCACTAGGTTACTACCAAGTGACTACACAGAAAAAAAACGGAGAGATAAATTCAATCTTTTTTTCTTAGAGTAATCGCGCCACGAGCTTAAAAATTCAATCTCGATTTACGAGATATTCTACTCAATTCAATATTTTAAGGATTGGCGCAATCCTTTCGAGCATGTTTCATTCCAAATGTGCTTCCTTCAATCTATTTCGAGATTAAATAAATTAGGAACAAGAGCGTTAAAGTATAAATTGCATTTTAGACATGGGGCAACAATTATATGCTATGGCGCTGTGTGATGAGAGGCCATGCCATTCGTGTTCAGAGCAAAGCTGCAAGGTTTTGAGCTCGAGTCCCAGACAAGACTATAATAATTTTTATATTTCTTTGTTTTTTTCAGAAGCTATGGAAAATGGAAGAAGAAAGGAAAGGTAGAGGAATCTTTCTGGGAGCAAATTAATCTCGAACAAGCTTAGAGTGATCCTGCTTTGGGATTAAATTGAGCTCCAATTTTTTGATAAATTTAATCTTTATGGGATTACCGCGGGATAAATTTGATCTCTTCAGGATTAAAAAAAAGTGGGATCAAATCAATCTTTTTTCGGATTGGCTTAAGAATATCCGGGACTACCCTGTTTTCAATCCTGATGTAAACAAGTTTGGATTGATTTTTTTTGAGTGTATAAATGACTCAACGTATTATTGCGAAGAAGAAAAGTTTATAAAAAGCAATAAACTGATATCAAATATAAAATCTTTGAATAGACAAATCGACAAAAGTTTTAAAATTTTGGAAAGGTCATAACACCGAAGACTTAAAAAAATATTGCCTTAACTATACTAGCTGTTAAAGAAACTCAGTAATAAATCAACATTTAAGTCTGGTGTTTCTCATTTGAGAGCTAATATAGTAATGTTGGGTAAAGGTTGTTCATTTTAATGAACATGTTTTCTTGTTCATTTCTTCCACTCTCTCAAACTGCTCAGTTGTTCTTTTTCTTACCAGCTATCCTTAGGGCATTGTGAAAATAAGCGATCATTCGAACTAACCTAAATCCCCATAAAGTAAATATATTCTTGATCAGCATCAACAGCCGAGTCGATATAGCCATGTCCGGCAGTCCGTCCGTCTGTCTGTCCGTATGAACAAGATATCAGAGATGGTAAGAGCTCTATCTCTTACCATTTGTTTGACATGTTTGACAAGTATGGAACATATATTTCTTATACTTGCAGGCAAATCAAATTTATTTTCAATTTTGGCCACGCCCCCTCACGCCCCGCAATATCCAAAAAACGTCATATCTCCCAAAGTTTTATAGAAAGAAGGTTCGAAGCTTCAGGACATTTTTAGTATTCTGGATTCTTTATCGATCCGCTGATGGAATTTTAAAGATAGGATGAACGATATTTGAGCTATAAGGAAAACAAACAATTATGGGCAGCACCGGTCGCAACGGTGATGGGCAGCACTTCACAGGTACAGAGTATGTCATAGTCGGACATCTTTCTAGTTTATTGTTGCGATTTGAAATCCTCATTAAATTGTTTGTAAGCCGTGAAAAGTGTGACCGCACCTTTTAAAAATACAAATTACGCCTTATTTGGCGTTCTTGGTATTTTTTGGCACACCTTTTAGATTTTACGATTATTTTTTACGATTGTTAGATTAAAAAAAAGAACTGCAAAATTAACGTAACTTCAGATTCAAAAGCCTCAGGGCTAAAGCTTAAATCAAGTAATGCTTTAAGCACTTAACATACATATATGGTTTCCATTTGTGATGCGAAGGATATTTATACCTGTTCATCATGAAGTTGTGCAAAAGTATGTAACATGTAAAAGGAAGCATTTGACCCTATAAAGTATATATATTCTTGATCAGCATCAACAGCCTAGTCGATTTAGCCCTGTCCGTCTGTCCGTCCGTCTGTCTGTCTGTCTGTCTGTCCGTCTGTCCGTATGAACGCGTCGATCTCAGAGACTATAAAAGATAGAGCCAATAGATGTAGGTAGGTGTATACCCGATCCCCCTCCCCCCTTTAAGCGCAATAAACTGTCAGAGTCACAATTTTTGAGGTAGACCTTCCAAACTTTATATATATCAAGTAAGGCCCAAAATCTAAATAATATTCCGAAAAGATCAATAAGATCGGACAAAAAACACCGAAGTTATATACGAATCAACTTTGCTTGTGGGAGAGAGGGGGCCTTGCATTGTCAGTTACCGCGTTTGAGCGTGCATGTGTGCGTATGTTAGAGTGTGTGCATGTGTATGTGTGAGTGTGCGTATATGTGAACAGGGTATTTTGTAGTCGGGGCACTCGACTACAGCTCCCTTACTTGTTTCATTTGAAAAGTCACTTATGTTTATATTAAATGAAACTTACCATCACTTTGAATCATCCAGCTTGTAATCCAATTACTTTTCGTATTCTGTTTATATAAATTTAGACTAAGTTAGCAGATCATTGTTAATCAAATAAATAAATAAATAAATAAAAACTCTGAAAAAGTAAATTCGGAGATTAGTCCAAATCATTTTATTCCTTTGAAATATAAAGAACATTATCCAACATTACAGTTTCTGTTCTGACATTTAAAGTAAAATTACAGAGGCTATTTCACACTTCGTAACATGTAAAAAAACCCAAGATAGCGTTTTCGGGGGTGACACTGAAACATCTTCCAACCACATTCCTACCGAATTCCATTTCTTAGGTGCCACAGAAATCTCCTTTGGTTGGTTTCAACCCTCTAGTATTTTGTTAGGAGATTTTGGCAATCGAATCAAAGCCAATACGCAAACCTTCCAAACCGAATTCGCTAACCATTTTGTGTCTATGCTAACAAAAAATATGTTTCCAGGGTTGTCAAGTCAAGAAATTTTTAATTTAAGTTTTACCATTAATATTTTGAGCTTAACGATTTTGTACAATAATATATTTGCAGTTGGTTTATCTTAGTAAGACTACGTTTCGGACCTTTCCTTTCTATGGGAGCTATATTATATTGGTGTCCGACTTCGACCAAATTTAGTGGAATCATGGAAAAGCATAGTAAACTAAGAAATACGAAGTTTGGAGGCGTTTCCATTGAAAACAAAAAGTTTTTCTCACTTAAAACTAGTTTTCGACCGATCGTTCCTCTGACAGCTATTTGCTATAGTTATACGATCTGGCCGGTTCCGACAAATGTGCAGCGTATTTGTGTCAAAAGACTTCGTACAAAGTTTGGAGTGAGAGTTAGCTTTAAAACTGATGGAAGAGATAGGTAGCATAGAAACAGACGGACGGACAGGGCTAAGTTAACTCAGCTTGTCGTGCTGATCAAGAATATATATACTTTATGTGGTCGGAGATGCTTCCTTCTATGCGTTACAAACATCCGGACAATTTTATAGTACCGTCTGCAAGGGTATAAAAACAATACATTTATTTAGGAATCAATTTAATTTCACTTGTTGTACTAATCGCTTCCAACCCAAAATAGACATAAATAGTATGAGAACTGAGTCGTTTTCGAATCGGAAGCGATTTCCAGAGCACATAGTTTTAAATTAATTACTAGATAAATGTATTGTTTTTTATACTCTGTAACCAAAGGTACTGGAGCCTAGGAGGTGTACAGTTGGAAGTAGTAAAATCGTTTAAGTACCTAGGTGTGTCACCGACGAGCAATATGACCTTTCAAAAGCTCGCGGAGCTCTAGAGGAAGGTTCGTTCTTTCTGGACGTATTTAGCTATCAGGATTATATATCGATCCGCCAATGGAATGGTAATGATCGGATGAACGATAGTCGAGTTATAAGGAAAATAAACTATTATGGGCAGCACCGGTCGCAACGATGATGGGATTGACCGACTTTTTTTTTTTTTTTTTTTTTAACTTTAGGTGTTTTCCGGACTATCTGGAGAACTATTGGTAAGGAATACAGTACATAGCACTTCAATATAAAAGCCATGAAACATTTTTTCCATAAGAAAAAAACAAAATTGTGGTTGATATAAAAGTGAATGTGGCCGGAGTGGCTCAGCGGTTAGTGTGCGCGACTGTTGAGCATGAGGTCGTGGGTTCGATCCCGCCTCGGAACATCTAATGAAAAGTTTTTTTCTTTGAATAAAAACTTTACATCCGGCCACACCTCTTGCTGTTAGCGCCAGCATTGCAGTAATAAGCCATGAAAAGCCTCTCAAAAACTGCCGTTTGGATTCGGCGTTAAGCTGTAGGTCCCTTTCTCTTGTGCTAAAATTAGAAGCGCACAAGCCAAGAGATTGAGAGAGGCCCGGCTTTGGCCCCTTGGGGCTGTTGTCATCTTGACAAGCCGATTTTACTTACTATAAAAGTGAATATAAAATATATTTAAAAGTGAATGCATGTTTGTATATCTGTATGAAATATTTACATTTTGTTCGTGTCGATCGAAAAGAGTCCAAAGTTTAAGTGGCAAGTCTGAGAACTGGTTCACATGTGTCAGAAATTATTCAAGCTATGAACGTAAAATATTTTCTACATTTTCCGGCTTCCGATCCAGCCGGCTAAATTTTTTCAAAAGTGTTTCAAAACCATTTCTTAGAAAATATGTTCAATTTTGATGTTTGGGCTGTAAATATGGTTTTTCATGTTTTCCCCAATGAAAAACTGGTTCACATGTTTATACCGATTTTAAAGCAGTTCAAACTTAAACATAAACGCTTTTGTATTAATCATATCACCACAATTTTAAGCACACGAGCGTCGCTAGGTATACCACTAGAACATTCCATAGTTCAGAACAGTAAATTGAAATTACCATTGCAAACTTCGAATGTACAGATTTACATTGGACTCGACAGAGGATTTATGTTTTTGAGCCGAATCCTTTTTAGTTTTTTTCTGCTTCGTCTTAGATTCCGACTACGGAGCGGTTCGACTTTGAGCCGGCAAATATGCGCTTGGTCTGTCGGGAGGGGTGCGAGGTGAGGGTAATGAAATAAGAGTCACTTCAGCGTATCTTCAGAGTTCGCTCAAGCAAGCATCGAAAGGAACTTTCTATCAAATGGATCGTATCATCGTCAGGCGAGGGAAGCGTTTTTATTGTTGACAAATTGAATGCTCTAATTGAGTTATAAGAGCTTCGAATTGGCATTGCGGACTTGGGCAATGGCGACAGATGTTGGCGGGCTCCGGCTCACTTGAAACCAGATACCTGCGAATTATCTGATTGAGCTGGTTATGGACGCGAGCGAGGAGGGTGCGTTTTGTGGACGCAACGCAGCGCCCTAATTTTTCGCACTTAAAAGCAAACACCACACTTGACGACACCCTGCCCCTGGCACTCTTTCCTACAATTACGTTTATATTCAATTAATAAGTACTTACCCATCATCATCGGAGAGTGCAAACGCAAGAGGATGAGCGCTTAAGGAGTGGGGCAACTGCGTGGAGGACATTTCGCTGCCGAAAGGGTAGCGGACCAGCACCAACAGAGGTAACAAGTTCGTGCTAAGGAACGGAAATAGAGTTTACGTCCCGGTCGGCTGTTGATGCTAATCAAGAATCTATATACTTTATGGATCGGAGATGCTACAACTGCGCGACTTTAGTATACCCTTTTTACTCTACGAGTAGCGGGTATAAAAATCCGTGATGTCCGGAATAAAATCAATCCAAACTATGTCAGAAGTCGGTCAATCCCTGATTTTCTCATTCCAAGTACGAACAGGATTAACCTGATCTTGGTCCCGGCTTATCACATATGGGATTGGTTTTAGCTTGTGATCCGAACTCGACTTGATCCCTTAGTAGGAACAAATCAAAAAGGCCCGATACTGACTTACGCTCGAACTGCACTCAATCCCAAAAAGGATTGTTTTATAAACAGGGATGCAAACCACTCGAAAATAAGTAATGGTTCGGTTCAGTGGTTAACACAGTTTCTGAACCGCCGGTTCGGTTCATTACATGGTTTTTGGAGCTAACTGAACCGCGGTTTCGGTTCGGTTCAGTGGTTCATAAAGGGATATTATGAAATATTATGCTATCTGTCGTAATCGGGGGTGTCCTGTTATTCTCTAGAGATTTTGTCTTCGGTTGGTTTGCAAATCGCTCGAAAATCCGTCGGTGTTCCAGAACTTCGAGAGATTTAATTTCCTTAGTGGGAAAGTGAATTGGTCCAATTGGGCTCAAAATAATTGTCCATCCCACAAAACAAGGATGCATCACTCGCAAAAAAATTTTCCCTTATATTAGTTTTGCATTAAAATGAGGTTAAACGGAAATCTGTTAGTTGTGGCTTAAGTTTTATGATTCATGCTAATGTTATAACTTAAACTAAAGTCGCGTTATCCAAAATTAAAATGAAAAATCTAAAAATATCTGCGCGCCAATCATACAGCAGAATTTGCCAACCCTTGGCCCGTTTGTTGATGTTGGATTTCCCAAGTAGCGCTAGTGAGGCCGTTAAATGGCTCCAGTGGCGAGACGGTTAAAGGAGTTAAGGTTGTACTTAATCGACTATAATATTTATTGTTTCACTTAACTTAATTAGTTTAACAAGATTTCTTTGTTGCGAGCTGGCCCGAGGCAGCCAGCTCAAAGATGCACACACACTGACTACCACTCGAGATGCTGGAGATGACAGAGATGATAAGTGCGACATAGTGTGACCATAATCGCCAGAGTAATCGATAGACGTTCGTCTCTAGTGGAGGCAGAGTCGCCACAGTACTCCCCCTTCAGTGACCGTGTGGGAGCGAATGGATAAGATGAGTAGAAACTACGGATGTGCATAGTTGTGTTGATGGCCGGTGGTTGCTTCGAGTGGGCGTCGATAAGCAAGTTCGTCTGAGCAAGATGGATTGAGCCGGGATCATGTTGCCACTTGGTGACGTTGATGTCTCCTCTGGTCGAGGAATTTGTGTTGCCTCGGTTGAGGACTTCGCTGCCTCGCGTTGAGGGTTTTGGGTTCAGGTTCACGGGCGTGAACGTGGTAGACTCGACCTTGTCGATCAGGTTCACAGGCGTGTGCGTAGAAGACACGACTGAACCAGAATCGGTTGTGTTTCGGTTGAGGTGCGGATGCGAGGGTCTGTGGCTAGACCTCGCATGTTGGCGACATCCGTGTTAGTTACACGACTGTGGGCGCAGGCACGTTTGTTCGAGATCTTGTAGATGGCTTAAGCTGGCAGTAAATGCCAACAAAGCGCGATCCGAGGACAAGCTGGCCGTTGGTACTCGATCGAGTGATTGGAGACAAAGCCCAAGCTGGCATCGTTTGCCATTATTGGAGCTCTCCTCGCTGTGGCCGGTTTCCTGCGGTTCAGTTATGCCAGCGAAGAAGGCAGTTGTCCAGCTGTACAAGTTTGAACGAATCGATGGGCATGCAAGTGCATGCACGTTACTCGATGAGGGACGGTCGATGTTGCAGCGGTCGAAGTTGATCAAGGCCGTGGACGCTGAACCAGGAATACGGTAAGCTGATCAATGGTGGCATCGTTGTCCCGAAGTGAGAAGTGTGGTCTGTTTGGGATGTGGCCATGGCCAAAAACATTGCCGGTTGGTTGCAGTGGAACTGCTACTGCTAGGATGAAGATGTCCAAGTCCATGTAGTCATCTGTGGAGCCGGTGTCGTTGATCGTAGAAAAAATTTGGGCGACACACGCTGCTTGTGTGTGAATATGTGAGCGCTCTTTACGCAAACGTGTGCGTGAGTATTTGTGCGCGTTTAGCGGTATCTTTTGCGGGACTTTTCTGATATTACTTGCGAGTCATTTAAAATATTTGCTGTGATACGTTTTTGATATTAAATACAATACAAAAATTATATGCTTGTGAGACCGTGAGTCGCCATCCGCCTCGACTCACTCCCCACATTTCCTCCCCTCCTAAGAAGATTCTATTTATTCTATAATTAATTTTTTTTATTCACCTTATCTGGGACTCGAACTCAGGACCGCGGCACTCTACATGAATGAATGACATCTTAACGCTCACCGATACAATCGGGTCGCGCGTGTCGCTGGCGAAATGACAGTGAACAATGAAATTAAGTCTCGCAAAACGCTCGCATGCTGGTTCGCTTTTCAGCTCGCTTGCGAGTGCTTTTCGATAATTAATATTAACTCTCATTCCTTGCTTATATGCGAGCTCGTTATTGAGCATTCTGCAATAGTCTCGCAAAATGCTCTCGTGCTGGTTTGCTGGGTTGGTTCCAATGCGAGCGCGTGTGTGTGTGTGTATGAGACGAACGACTATTTTTTCCATTCCATTTCCATTTTACCTTTTCCATTTCAGTCGATCCGAAGTGGAGTTATCCGTGCCGCCAGCAGCATACCTTTTTTCGACGTCCAACTTTGAAGGCCGACAACTTTTTGAACAGCCCTCGTAAACAGGAAAAAAATTTTTTTATTTATTTTTTTATTGTTCTTAATACAATAAAAAAAAAGAATTTAAATAACTATTTTCGTTTTCAATTAAGATTTTGTTTTAAAAAAGGTCCAAATACAGCCTTCCAAGAAGCAATACCCCCTTAAAAAGCAAATTACAATTTTAAATCAAATTAAACATGTTATTTATTTGATGCAGCCTATCCAGTAAAATAATGTAGTTTTAGCAGTGAATTTAGCTAAATCTCTACCCAAATCACTAGTTATTTGAAACCAACCAAAAGAGATTTCTAGGACACCAAGAATTGGTTTTGGGTTGGAATTTGGTTGGAAGAGATTTCTGGGACACCGCCGAATGTGACTTTTCGCACACTTTGGAAATTGAATTTCTATAGACCGTTTGAATATTTTTAAGGTCCTTATAAGAAAGTCAAAAAAATCCTTATAAGAAAGTCAAAAATTATGTATCTTACACCCCTTTTAATCGTATGAGAAAAACTCTAATGGCTAAGATTAAAGCAAGGTGAAGAAGTATTACAGGAAATTGGGAATATTGTCCAGTAGAGGACGACAAGTCGACTATTAACTTTCAAGGAAAACATGAACACCGATGACAGGTATATTAAGAGATCGGCGGGCAAGTGCTGTGGACTTACGAAGCCGACAAGCTGTAAAACTTGTTTCATGTCATCCTTAAGGGGAGATACATATACACCTAGATGTTTGAAAAAATCGATCGAATTCTATTTTTCGGCGGTGTCCCAGAAATCTCTTTCAACCAAATTCCAACCCAAAACCAATTCTCGGTGTCCTAGAAATCTCTTTCGGTTAGTTTCGAATCTCTAGTGTTTTGGGAAGAGATTTAGCTAAATTCACTGCTAAAACTATTTTGAGAAGCAAAATTAGTTTTGGAAATGAAAACTACATTATTTTCCTGGATAGGTTGCATCAAATAAATAACATGTTTAATTTGATTTAATATTGAAATTAGCTTTTTTATAATTTTTCGCAAAACCAACCAAAGGCTGCCATATCAGCCAAAACCGTCGTGACACTAGATGGCGCTTCCAGTCTCACTAGCGCCGCATGGGAAATCCCACATCAACAAACTTGCCAAGGGCTGGCAAATTCTGCAGTATGATTGGCGCGCAAATATTTTTAAATTTTTCATTTTAGTTTTGGATAACGTGACTTTAAATCAAGTTATAATATTAGCATGAATCATTAAACTTATGCCACAACTAACAGATTTCCGTTTAACATCATTTTAATTCAAAACTAATATAAGGGAAATTTTTTTGCGCGCGATCCAGCCCTGTTTTGTGAGATGGACAATTATTTTGAACCCAATTGGACCAATTCTCTTTCCCACTAAGAAAATGAAATCTTTCGAAGTTCTGGGACACCGACGGATTTTTCGGGCAATTTGCAAACCAACCGAAGACAAAATCTCTAGAGATTTGCAGGACACCCCCGATTATCAGCCATGCTCCCATTTTCGCTTTCGCAAAAACTTTGCGATTTGATCGCCAAATCGTAAGTGTTGGTGCTCCGACATTCGTAAATCGCAAAGTTTTGACATTTTTAAACCGGCGACATTCGAGTCCGTGAAATGAAAAGTAAATGAAAATTATAGGTTGATGCACAAACAGACACCCCAAGGAACTATTTTTATTTAGTTCTTTAACATTTTAAGATTATTCTTACGGAGTCTCCTACTCATTTTGCATTAAGAGTATATTTTAACAATTTTTTAATAGAGACACACGAAATGGAGCAAGGGGTTAAACTGCTCACAATAACCACAATTTGCGATTTGGCCGAGGTTTATATCGATATATGACTATCGATAGGCGCTCCTCAGCTGTTTTTGTTATGTGAAGTGTCGCAAAACAAGATGGAAATGGAACATTATCGATAATAAAAGCTGGCGAATTTCGGAGCGCTCTGAATTGAAATCGTACGAATTGGCTTAAATCGCAAATGGCTGTATGTCTTTTTCCAGTTATGTCTTTTATCTGATTTGTCTTATTAAATATTCAATTAGCTGGTTTTTAAAGTGCTTTGCGTTTCTGATATCTTTTAAGTTGAAAGGGAGTTCGTTCTAGCAGCGAGCAGCGTAAATATAAAAATGTTTCTCAGCACCTGCTAATTTTATACGAGGAGATATTAAGTTTTTAGCTCGCGAAGATGAAGCGAATGTAAATTTTTTAAAAAGGTTTTTCGGTGGACGCGTAAAAATAATTTTATGAAGGAAGATAAGAGTCTTTAACTTTATCCAGGATTCGAGAGTCAAATTAAAAATGTTGTGTGCAAACATTGAAATATGATCGATACATCTACGGTTAATAATATAACTAGCTATCGAATTTAACGCAACATTAAATCTGTGCATACTAAGCGAGTCGCATCCTCCGAAATTTTCAGACACGTTTTTTCTACAAGCATTTTTAGGTTTTCTGGTATACAGAGAAAAAAAGGATGTGCAAACATATCCATTGGATGATTTTCCGTATCTATTTGGACTGGATATGTCTTTTATATCATCCAATGGAACTGAAAAATCATCCAAAGGGTATGAAAAATGATCATCCCTTGGATGATTTTTCAGCTTCGTTGGATGATAAAAGGATATTAAAGAAATAGCCAGTCCAAATGGATATTTTTGTGGATCTTTTTTTTCTGTGTATATACTTTTGAGATAACGAGAGCTGCTCAAGAGAACTATAAAGATTTCCAGTTGCTTTTGCTATATGGTTACTCCAGGAGAGGGTATCATTAAGGACTATGCCTAGATTATTAGCTTTATCCACGTATTCAAGTAATGAGTTATTTAAAGTTAGGTTTGGCAACTGCCGAAAGTCTAAAGATTCTTTGTAGATTACTAGTTATTTGGACTAAGAGGCATTTAAGTCCATCCCATTTGCTTTGGCCCAGTCACATATAACGGATAAATTATTATTACAAATACGAACACAATCACTAATATCGTTTAACGGTCGGCTTATGTATATATAGCTGGACGTCATTGGCATACATATGGAAAACACATTCGGTCAGGTTATCAGGGAGATCATTGATATAAACAGAAAAGAGAAATGGACCAAGGACATAGCTTGCGGGACACCACGTGTTTTTGACACCATTTTCGACGAACGGTTACCCGGACCACGGATTGCTGTCGGCCAGTCAAAGAGGAGTTGATAAGTTTTGTGGCTGAGGTGGAAAAATGATATAGCTTTTATCCAAAAACTTTTCTTTACAACTTTAAAACATGATAGCTGTTATCAATATAAATATTTTTTTCTTTTACACCATGGGTCTAAGTGGCCTCGTTTCCAAGTTATTAAGTCTAAAAATAAAATGCACTTTTGATGCAGTTTATTATTCTAAATGAAAATTTCTGTGAAAAAGTTTTCAAAAAAATTATTTTATGGAATTTAATTGACAGTTTCCAAATTTAGGGGAAGTTTATAGTGTGATATTGAGAGTAATACTTTGTGTTGCTATGAAATTCTCTTACGTCGAGTACGCGTTGTAAATCGAAAGCGGGGCGACTTAGACCCATGGTCTAAAAGAAAAAGGTATTTCTATTGACAACAGCTATCATGTTTTAAAGTTCTGACGATCTGTATCTGTATCTTACAGATATTCTACTGGAAAGAGCAGATAGAGAGGCCACTTGCACTGGTCATTAGTGATCCATTTCAAATGGATATGCCTTTTAATCTTCTTTAATATCCTTTTAATCATCCAAAGCAGTTGCAAATCCTCCAAAGGATATGAAAAATTACCATCCTTTGGACGATTTTCAGCTCCGTTGGATGATTAAAAGGATATTAAAGACTTATCCAGTCCAAATGCAAGCGAAAATCATCAAATGGATATATTTTAATATCCTTTTTTTCTCTGTGTAACTCTTCAGTTTTTGTGTACGCTTTTTAAAACAAAGATAATACGTGGTGTCATATCAAATATATCTATAATATTTGCCAAAATGCTGATTTTTGATAATATCCATTAAAATATTTTGAGAAATAGCGATAAGCCCACCTGAAAGTACTGGTGAGAGAGATTTTAATGCTCTCAGTTTATTTTGCTCTTTCGCCTTGACATGGACATCCGTACTAATTGCAAGCTCGAGTCAGGATTACGGATACGAGATTGAAAGTATCCTTTTCGGACTGTTACACGCTTTTCAGGATTGCTTCAAGCCTTTCGAGCTTGTGTCAAGCTCGATCTAGCACGACTCGTGCTTGAAATTTCAATCCAAAGGTCGATATCAAATCAATATTTTTAGCTTGATTTTATCTCGCCATTTTTGTATGCCAAGAGTCTGTTAGTTCCGAGGAATCCATATCTTTCCTCGTATCAATCTTTCTATGCCCTCCAGTTGATTAGCTGGTTAGCCGAAATGCTGAGCTGAACGCGAATGACGATGGGCAATGCCGCCGGCCTGCTCGTAATGCGCGCAAATTGTTTGAAAATCACCAGTCCCCAAGGAATGCACTTTCTGAAGGGGCCAGGCCAACAATAAGGTTTACATATTAACGAGTGAGCCGGGGGACCGCCAGCCAGGGTAGTTGGCGCGGCTTTCTTGCTCATTTGCTCTCCCAAAAAAGAGTGCAAAGCTCGCCGACGGGAAATTGTTAAACGGTATTTAAGCATAACAAGCAGCGCCGGGCCAGCTAATCCCAAGGCGCACGCACACAACAGGAAGCAACCACAAAATTTGTTATTTCAACAGCAGCAGCAGCAGCAGGACGACATCGACATGGACGGGTATAACACCGACAATAAGGCGTATCAGCGCGATACAAAGAAAGGGGACACTAATGAAATAAATGGAACGTTTCTGCAGCAAAAGGGGGAGGCGGTGGCGTGAGCGCACAGACAAGAGCGGGCTCTAAGCCTGGGTTACCTGCGTTCAAGCTGTTGCCGGGCGGCGGCCTGCGCCTGGACCGACTTAATCCGTTTACGCTTACAACCTGCCGGGCCCAAGGGGAATGGAAGCCGCAGAAGCCCGCTAAGCTAAATATTAATGAAGCGCGCCCCACCACGAGGACCAGCCCCAACCCCGCATTGATTTCTGTATGTCTGCGCTTTCAATCGCCGCTTCCGCGCGCACTCCCCTCGCGCCAGCAGTTGTCCCTGTCGCTCTGCTACTCCGTGGCCCGTAATAACCAGCCTGTGTGTATCTATTTGATTTATTCTCAGCACAACACAATAAAAGGTAAACCGAAACTGACTGTGCCAATGAGAAACGAAGGGGACGCTGGAGTGCTGGTCTTGGGAGTGGGCTGGGCGACAAGAATAGGACTCTCCCAGTGCCTCTATCGATTGGATTGCCATTGACTGTGACTCCTCAAATTCAGTGCCGGATCGGCTCTTTTCTGGGTATGTGTGTTGTTTGCTATCTGGGGCCAGCATCTCGGGTCGGGTGTTAATTCGAATCGCAGAACACAAAAGAAATAACCGAAGATCTAGATCAGGATCCGGATCAGAATGTGTGAAGGTGTGAAGGTGGCGCAGGTGTGGAGGAAAAACGCTGTTCTCATCGTCTAAAGTGCCCGCAGATATCGAATCGAAGTGCATGGAATATTGTACGAAGTCATTCGAAGTGAAGGACGGGGCTCGCAGCGCAGAAGAGCAATTTCCAGCCATGTAAATGTAAAATGGCTTCACACAGCCCCAAAGGGCCAAAGCCGAGCCTCTCTCAATCTCTTGGCTTGTGAGCTTCTAGTTCTAGTTTTAACGCCGAATCCGAATGGCAGCTTGAGAAGCTTTCCATGGCTAATTACTACAAAGCTGGCGCCAACAGCAGATAGGGGTGACCGGGTGTAAAGTTTATTCAAAGAAAAAACTTTTTCATTAGATGTTCCGAGGCGGGATCGAACCCACGACCTCTTGCACAGCGGTCGCGCACACTAGCCGCTTAG
This sequence comes from Lordiphosa collinella, assembly GCA_018904265.1. Lineage (NCBI taxonomy): Eukaryota > Metazoa > Arthropoda > Insecta > Diptera > Drosophilidae > Lordiphosa > Lordiphosa collinella. The sequence continues at coordinate 56,949 of JAEIFV010000686.1, forward strand.
CCACCCGGCCACTTAGCACCAAATTGCGCACAGGGAGACTCTTCTGTTTCGAAATATGGAAAGGGAGTTTTCCTTTACGTTTTGAATGAATTTTTATTTTAAAGGTATTAAGTTTGTGCAAGTGAATGTAATTGCTTACAAATAAATATTCAAATTCTTGATGAAATATAACCAAAACGTTTCAATAATTCTTAGCATGTTTTATTAAGGAACAGAATCTATTTAAAGTTTTCGACTAGTAGGCGAGTGAGTCTTTCTTCCTGTGTTCTACTGACGTAGAGAACACCATCTCACTAGTGACCGAAGATCTTGGGACAAAGAATAGTGGCTGTTGAGCCAGATTTTCGATGACTTTAGGTGGAACTTTTCAGGGATGCCAACCACTCGAAAAGAAGTACTGGTTCGGTTCAGTGGTTCACACAGTTTCTGAACCGCCGGTTCGGTTCATTACATGATTTTTCATATAATGTTTCAAAAGGGTTGCTCTTAGCTTGTGGCATCCGACATAATTGTACAGCTTTGTCGGTGTAACCCAACAGTCTCAGTGCGTCCCGCATATCTTTGCACTTAACACAATACACAAAATCCACCAGCTTGTTTATGACGTCTATCACTTTAAATCTCTTTCCGCACATCCAATTTTGGTGATGACGGTTTTAAGTTAATATCTCCGTCTTTACTTAAACCTTTGTCTCTAATTTGTTTTTAAAGCGAAGCCATATTTACATGCTTTTATAAGTGTGCACGCTTATGAATTCCTTTGAATTTCCTAGTTAGTGTACCCATTTTTGCAATCGTATGTAAGTGTGATTATTCGGTCAGTTCGATAAAGAACTTTTTGATAAATTTTTAAACCCTTGCTGGGGATATTATAAAATTGTGCGGATATTTGTAACGCATTGAAGGAAGCATCTCCGACCACATAAAGTATATATATTCTTGATCAGCATGACGGGCTGAGTTGATTTAGACCTGTCATCTCCTCCGTCAGTTTTAAAGCAATCTTAACCAAACTTTGCACGAAGTCTTTTGGTACAAATACACTGCTCATTTGTCGCAACCGGCCGGATCGGATGACTATAGCATATAGCTGTCATAGGAACGATAGGTCGAAAAACTAGTATTACTGAGAAAGACTTTTTTGTTTTCAATGAAAACGCGTCCAAACTTCGTATTTCTTAGACTACTATACTTTCCCATGTTTTCACAAAGTTTGTTCGAAATCGGTCATCTATATAGTATAGCTGTCATAGAAAAGTATAGTCTGAAAAGTAGTCTTAGAAAAACTTTTTCGTTTTTAATGTAAATGTCCTTAAAATCGGAATATATTCATTTGGTATGCTTTCGCACAATTTTACACAGTTTTGTCAAAATCGGATTACTATAGCATATAGCTACCATAGGAACGATCGTTTGAAAAACTAGTTCTAGTGAGAAAAACTTTTTTGGCTTCAATGGAAACGTTCTTATCATTGGCATATACTTATTTTTTATACTTTTACATAATTCTACGAAGTTTTGTTAAAATCGGATGACTCAAGCATATAGCTGCAGTACGAATGATCGGTAAAAAAAACTTAAGCTTAGGCTAAACCGAAGTTAACTTTCCCCTATTGTTTTAGTAGAATTTTCAAAAAGGCCTAAAACTGGTCTCTCTAGACTAGAATACCCCCTTAAAAGAGGTCAAACTATGCAAAGTAAGTTATCTGAATGTTTTCTGACTATTGAAAAAATTGTATGTACCAATATCAGGGTTTCCGGGGTTGCAAACCGGTTCAGTTGCAGTTCTGTTATCGTCGAAAAACTATAAAAAGGAATATTCAAAATTGTGTTTTCAACCAAAATTGTACTTTAAACTAACACCAAACTAATTTCCATTATGTTGTGTTAATTTACAAGATGATAAAATTTCGACCACTGGGCGAACCGCGTAACTATTGTTTGCCTAAAACCGGATCGACTCAGAATCGATTTTCATAGCTTGTGGCTTATTTTACGAGTGCAGGAAAGGATCAGGGCAGTATATCGCTGTGTTCTTATGTACATGTGTACATAGAGACCTCGCTTGTCCCCAACTGCCTTTGCGCTCGACTTTCATTTTGTATGTACCTTGGTGGCCGCATGGAAATTGGCTACCAACACAAGTTGGACGAAAATGAAAATCCACATTCGCTACATATTGCTGCGATGACAAACAATTGATGAATGCTTGCCCAGCATTCGAGCAGCTATATTTTCCGCCGGGTGGGCAACACACAGCCCGGGGCTGCGATACAAACATGCCCTGTTGCGGGCAGAGGGGAGTGTGGTATCAGGCAATGGAAATGAACAATGGCTGTAGCTTTGGCGTTGGCTTTGACGGTGACGGTGGCGTGCTGACGCCTTTTGTTGTTGCTGTTATTATTTGGTCTTTCTCGAGTGCATTAGAACACTCGAACTGTATACATTGCGCAATCCAATAAACAAATTAACGACTTTTGTCCTTTTCCACTCGGATGCCTGCATTTAGTTTCAAATGAAGCAAAGCAAAAGCGAGAGCCTGCATCTGCTGATCATAACGATTCTTCTACACTCTTTCATTGAGTTTAATAGAATAATTCATTTCGGACACAATACTTATGAACGGGTTCACGAAGCGGGTTCAGGAACTATTGGTTTTCTCGCTAACTCAGAAAATTTATGTAAATTGAAAAAAAGCTCAAACATTTGATTCATATATGGGAATTTTCTCAGAAAGGTAAACCAAAAGCATATATTTAGTTTATGTAGCTAACTAATCTTATGTATTGTAAAAAATGGCTTGACACTGCCCCAAAGGGCCAAAGCCGAGCCTCTCTCAATCTCTTGGCTTGTGCGCTTCTAATTTTCGCACAAGAGAAAGGGACCTACAGCTTAACGCCAAATCCGAACGGAAGTTTGAGAAGCTTTTCATGGCTAATTACTACAAAGCTGGCGCCAACAGCAGAGAGGGGTGACCGGGTGTAAAGTTTATTCAAAGAAAAAACTTTTCATTAGATGTTCCGAGGCGGGATCGAACCCACGATCTCTTGCACAGCGGTCGCGCACACTAGCCACTGCGCCACCCGGCCACGTATATGTTATGTATTGTATATTGGTAATTACACAGTGCTACAAATTTCACAAAAAAGCAAAAACCCGGGAATTGACTTAGCGTACGCTGTATATAAGGTCGCGTACAGCGCTTCCTCATACTTTGGTAGTTAACTGGTGGCCGGTCGCTGTGCAAAAAGTCGTGGGTTCGATCCCGCCTCGAAACATCTAATGAAAAGTTTTTTTTTCTTTGAAAAACTTACACACCAGCAAAGAGAATTAAATACCCAGAGTGGAATTCGCTCTCTTAAATTTAGTCCGAAAAAAACCATGCGGCTATCGAGACGAAAGCATTGGCATTTCGGACTCGAGCGCTTCGGGCATTGTCTTTGCACAAGCATTTTTGTTTCTTCTGCTTCTGTTCCTCCCTTTTTCAATTGCTGTGCGCCTGGTTGTAAGTTTGCGCACACTTGAAAAACATTTCTCAATAAACAGAATATGAATGAAATTTTAGTTGTAATTGGTTTTTTAAGAAAAAAATATTTCCCAACCCTAACCCATAACTAACAATATGAGACTTTCTTTTTTTGACATATCCATGCGCATCTGCCTGTGATGGTGACGCGTAGATATTTGATTTTGTAATTTGCTTGTGCGCTTGTGTCGCTTGACTCGAGAGAATATCGCAACGCCGCATTTTTGCTTTCAAATGGTTCTGAAGCGAATGCCGCTTGGTTTGTTGCACTACGATACAGTCGTCGACGATAAAAAAGTTAACACAAAATGTAAATAAGAAGTTCATGATTCTAGGCTGTGTTGCGGAAAATTAATCCAAAAATTAAATAGGGTGCCGTTTTATTGGATTTTGGGTGCTTTAATTGAATTTCTGACGCTTATATTCAATCGGTGGGAGGGAACTAGTCAGATTTGGCAAATGTTTAGTAACCATGGTCTTATGTGAAGACTTACTTCGCCCGTTTCTTGAAGACGACAAAGTATAAATTACAACAATTTTTTTTTCCAAACAAAACCAAAATATGTAGTGTCTTTCGCCAAGGGTCCAGTAATAAGAAGGCAAACCTAGGCCGGAAATAGCCGGTTCTTAATTTTTGCGGTCTAAAAATATGAATAAAATATTGTTTAAAACAAGAAAGTCGGTCATGCCCGACTATAACATACTCTGCACCTGTGAAGTGCTGCCCATCACCGTTACGACCAGTGCTGTCCATAATTATTTGTTTTCCTTATAACTCGACAACCGCTCATCAGATCTTTACCATTTCTTTGACGGATCGATAAATAATCTTGATTTCAAAATATGCCCAGAAGGTTCAAAACATCTATGTATCTATAAAACTGACGAAGATATGACGTTTTTTCTACATTACGTGGGCGGGAGGTGGCATGGTAAGAAACGGACAAAGTGTTTAGACCTTAATCAACTTTGAAGTGTTCTCAAGTCTTAACGAGCAGTTACGTTTCATCGACTTTCAGAGTGCCTGTCACCTGAAGGATCGCACTGAATTTGTTGAAATGTACAAATTTTGCTTAACAGATTTCTACAATGTGTGTTTTTCCGAAGAGAAACAGCTTAATTAAGACGGCACAGGACTCGTACGTGCTGTATTTTAATTAAAGCAAATGCTGAGATCAATGGACAGTTTTTGGAAAGCGAATTTGTTGACTTTGAAGATGACCTTTATGAGATAGTTGGATTTTATAACAAAACGCCTTGATTCTCAATTCACCCTCTACAAAGGTTTCTCGTCTTCCAGAAAAGTTTTGCATGTACGATCCCGCTACCCCTTTTGCTTTTACACCCGCAATTTGATTGCAAAATGGCAAGAATCGTCAAAAATTGGTAGATTTCTTGGATCACCTTAAGAAGGTATAAAGGCAAATGAAAGCACATTCCTAATAAATACAAAGTATAAAATTCCACAACTAACTATCATAGGCAAAAAAGCAGACTAATGCAAAGTGCACGTATACTATTTCATTTGATTTTTATTTAGTTATTATTTAATTCTTTTTAATATATTTAAAAGCATAAACAATTATGTTATTGCATATTTTGTATTTTTCATAAGAACTATAAGCTTAAAATAAATTAAAACTCATTATTTTCCTTTAACATAACAAATTTCTTAAAAACATCTATGCACATATACTTTTTCCCTGATTTACATGCACACGACAAAAAAAACCACAAAAACTGCCTTGATACCACACACCACCCACACTACGCATCACTTTTTTGTTTCTCATCTTTTCAAATCACTGTTTGTCTGCGCCACCCATGATGCCTTGGCCGCATCATATTCTACAATGACTACAAACACTGTCCAATTTTTAAACTCCTCCATACAATATTTTATCTTTATAGGACCTCTACCCCATAAAGCTTTTGAGATCACTCCTCAAATATCCCACAATTGAGGTTCACCTTGTCCATTTCCTTTTTTTTACCGTTTTTCTACCCTTCTGTTTTTTTACACCAATATCACTTTTCACCACTCTTCCTGAATTTTTTTCCTTTCACCACGCTCTAAAGTCGCGCGCACCTCAAAACACGTCTTTATTGACCACCTTTATTAATTAAAAAAATTTTTTGACTGTCATTGTTTGATATTTAGTTGTTTGAGTTTTCTACTTTGTTCTTAGCACTTGCAAATCTGATTCCAGTACTCCACCTTCACTGCTGTCACCTTCATTGCTGTTGTCGCCAGCTTTCAAGTACTTAGCCATGAAAAAGCTTCTCAAACTGCCGTTCACATTCGGTGTTAAACAGTAGTCCCATTCTCTTTGCGAAATTAGAAGCACCCTCTTCTTCCTTTACCTTGCCTTTTTCATTATTCACTAACTCTAACCTCTCTCCTTCTCACTTTTTTTTACACAAAATATAAATAGCTTGACAGCGTATGGTATAACAGATTGGGAAATCCGCCGCTTTTATATCTTTGAAAAAATTCTCAAAATATCCATTCAATATCCTTTACTACTGTAAATTTCACCTGGGACGAAATCTTCATGGTAATAAAGAATACCCTTTTACGACAATCCATGCAGCGCGTCCCCTTCCACCCCACTATACCCTCTAACACAATAACCTCTTTCCCCCCAAAATACTCGCCGCCAAGGGGCAGAACCCTTCGCACCGCAACCACACACTTGACCACTCCTATGTAACTACGTTCATTTTACTTTACTTTATTTTTTATATCCAAAATCACGTTTCGTTTTAGCATCCAATTTAGAATACTTGGAATGAAATTGATTACCAAATAATGCTTTTTTTTATTTATATTGTGTAAAGAATGGACTGAGCCAAGGTTCGAACCAAAACCTTCGTCCATGAACCTTGAACCTCAAAGTTTCGAACCTTAACCATTGGTGAATTTTGGCTCAAATGAAAAAAAAGTGATGTGGAATTGAACTATTGTATGTTTCCCTTTGGGCATACTTTTTGAAAACACGATAAGATGCCATGCCATTCGTGTTCAGTGGAAAAAGCTGCAAGGTTGTGAGTTCGAGTCCCAGACAAGACTACATTAATTTTTAAATTTCTTTGTTTTATTTCAGAAGCTTTAAGTATACCAAAACCGGTGTCGGTGGGTGTCTTATGGAAAATGGAGGAATGGAAAATAGGAAATGGAAAATATAGGAATCTTACTGGGCCGGGTGGCTCAGCGGTTAGTGTGCGCGACTGCTGTGCATGAGGTCGTGGGTTCGATCCCGCCTCGGAACATCTAATGAAAAGTCTTTGCTGTTGGCGCCAGCATTGCAGTAATTAGCCATGAAAAGCCTCTCAACTCAACGTTAAACTGTAGGTCCCTTTCTCTTGTGCTAAAAATTAGAAGCGCACAAGCCAAGAGATTGAGAGAGGCTCGGCGTTGGCCCTTTGGGGCTGTGTCATCTTGACAAGCTAATTTTACTTTTACTTACTTGGATCAAATTGATATCGAACAAGTTTAAACTGATCCTGCTTTGGGATTAAATTGAGCTCGAGTTTTTTGATTAATTTAATCTTTATGGGATTACCGCGGAATAAATTTGATCTAATCAGGATTGAAAAAAGTGGGATCAAACCAATATTTTTACGGATCGGCTTTAGAGTATCCGGGATTACCATGTTTTCAATCCTGTTTGGGATTAATGTAATCCCGTTTGGATTGATTTTTTTTTTGAGTTTAATTTTAGATATGCCTGTCTTCCAAAACGAAGCCTGTTGGTCAGCTATAGTTAATGCGCTGTTCCAGTAGCGCTATAGCCCTCTCAAGTTGTGTGATTTTCTAATGGTCAATTGTCTGGAGCCGCTTATACTGAAGCTGGTGCCGGTGAAATACCCCAAGCCAGTACTTATAAAAAGGTAACGTTGTCCTACTCCACCAAGGAGGGAGTAAGCTGCTGCTGCAGACCGTAAGCAGCGTGTCGGCCACGGAACATTTCTTTATCATTTTAGGTGACCGTGATAAGGATCACCTACTGTTTAGTTGCTGATGCACGAGTGCCATGGACGAGTGCTCGGGCCCGAAGTCCCCTGTCGACAGGCCTGATGTACATACAAACAGGGTTCGGTTTTGGTCCGAGTTGCTGACTTAACTTTCTTATTGATCTTTTTTAAGAATTTCGTAAGAGAAACATAAGACAGTTCTTAAGACCCACGAAGAAGAGCCCAACTCAAGAATAGAGAACATTGGGTAGGCCTTGTACCCGCAGAGAGTGAGTGTGGCCAGTCATGTGAGCTACTACCCTTACTTGACGCCAGTCGGCAATTACCGTCAACCGTTTTCCGTCTGCAATTTTCGCCATTCACACGTTTTGTATTCATATTATGAAAGTGATTTGCTAGCGATTATGGGCTGCGAATGTTTGCAGTAAAAGTTCTGCCAGAAGTCAAGAATGGACTCATAGCTTTTTAGTACAAGGTGTTTAAACTTGACAGCACCATTGCCTTTCCGGCATAAGCAAAAATGTTATGTGTTTTGGAACAATCCAAAGATGGCAAAGGCTTTGGCATCTATCGATAACATAATTCGTTATGCCAGTTTGGTAGGCTCCCCTCACTTGCGGTCAATGGGCAATTGTATTCTTGTGATTTCTGTAATGCAGTTAAGACGTCATTAGGGGTTAGTTCCACAATCTGCCTAATGCCAGCAAATTTGTAAACGCTCGCACGTTTAATAAGTGTTTGTGGCTTTCATTTGAAACATTTCCAGCTAGATGCCAGAGATAGATCCTTTGTCCAAACAATAACGCTTGAGACTTCGAAAGAAAACACGCACTTGAGAAGAAGTGTCGAAAACAAATAATAATAATGATACGAGAAAACTGTATTCGATCGCTGGAAAAAGGCGCTCTGCCAGCCAGCCGGCCGAACAAAAGGGTCTAAGCCAACCCAAACAAAACGGATTATTGGCGAATTCCTAATCGCATTGCTGGCTACTGAAATGTTTTCACATTTTTGTTTTGTCTCAAGTAGAAACGATGCACTTCCTGCATCGCCACTTACTCGAGAAGGTGTAATGTTTTGCCAAGAGTCGACAAGATTAGGAGTTTCCCAAAATGAATGACCATGCTGCCTGGGTAGGGATTAAGACGTTCATTGATTCCGCTTATTGGTAATTAACGGTGATGGAGGGAGGTCTACGAGCATGTCTTAAGCATTAAAGCTCAGTCAATTACTGTTTAAGGAACCTTGTAATGTAAAATGGCTTGACACAGCCCTAAAGGGTTAAAGCCGGTCTCCTCTCAATCTCTTGGCTTGTGCGCTTTTAATTTTCGCACAAGAGAAAGGGACCTACAAGTTTAACGCCGAATCCGAACGGCAGTTTGAGAAGCTTTTGCAAGGCTTATTACTACAAAGCTGGCGCCAACAGCAGAGGGGTGACCAAGGTGTGTAAGTTTATTCAAAGAAAAAACTTTTCATTAGATGTTTCGAGGCGGAATCGAACCCACGCCTCTGGCACAGCAATCACGCACACTAGTCGCTGAACCACACCCGGGTGCACCTTAAATCACCTAAATTAATTTGAATTGGAATTAAAAACTTCGCCAAAGACCGATTGTCCTTACTCTAGGGTTGTTAATGACCTCTCGTATTTAGGTGTCTTTTCAACCTGGAATAAGGCAAGCTATTTCATAAATTGTAGAACTTTTTTCCCTGAGAAATTTGCCAATTATGTCCACAAAGAGAACAATCAAAAAGACATCTTTGTTCCCAACACACTCCCCATTGATCAGATTAAGAAGAAAACATCGACTGTAACAGCTCCCGGCATTAGAGACTCGAATCCATGGTGCGCTACGCGTTTCGGTCACTCAAAGATCTAACATGGTCTTCCAACTCGACTCAACAGACCTTAAGCCTCTAGACTTTCTTCTCCTTATGATGACTTCTGCGGATGTTGATGGGAGGAAGAATTTCTTCTGCTTCTGGCCCCAAGACGACGTAGAGAAGCGTCTTTAGTCTTGATATTTCAAACTCATTTCGGACCGTAGGCGCGTTTGGTTGGGAACTTATAAGCAAATACATTTGATTTGACTCTCTTTGATATTAATGTAAAGTTCTATTCTTATACCCGTTACTCGTAGAGTATAAAGGGTATACTAAAGTCTAAAGTGCAAATGTATGTAACAGGCAGAAGGAAGCATCTCCGACCCCATAGAGTATATATATTCTTGATCAGCATCAACAGTCGAGTCGATATTGCCATGTCCGTCTGCCCGTCTGTAGACTCCTATTGTCCCTACGCAGATCAAGTTTATTTCAAATTTTGCCCCCCTCCCGCCACAACAATAAAAAATGTTGAATAGCTCCTATAATTTTGAAGATATCAAGCTCATATTTTGCAGTGTAGTGTATGTGCCCAATATCTACAATCTCGGAAAGATTCATAGAGATCGGAAAATGACAGTTATAGAAGTTATAAAAAACGTTGCATTCTTTTTAGAGCTGCATGCGCTGTTTGCTTACATAATGATGAAATATTCTCATTAATGTTAATGCTCCATTAACTAACACAAGGGAAGGCTATCCAGCATTAATTTCCCTGAGTAACGGGTATATCGAAGGACCGACTTTAATTTACACTCTAGATTTTTTTGTATTTGGGCATTTCCATAAACAACAAGTAAGAAAGTCGGCCAAGCCCGACGTTAATGCACTCTGTTCCTGTGAAGTGATGCCCATCACCGTTGCGAGCGGTGCTGCCCATAATTGTTTGTTTTCCTTAGAACTCGACTGTCGTTCATCCGATCTTTACCATTCCTTTGGATCGATAAATAATCCTGATTACTAAATATGTCCAGAAGGTACAATCCTTCTATCTACAATACTGTGGGAGACGATATCGTGCTATTAGCAGACGATAAAGACATGATGCAACGAATGATCTACAAGCTCGAACAATTTTGTACAAAGTGGAATCTGGAAGTGAAAACCAGTAAGTCGAAAATAATGGTATTTAGAAAAGTTGGTCGGCTGTCGCAAGACGAGAAATGGACTTACAACTCGGAGCCAATACGTTTTGTGTCAGAGTTCACCTATCTGGAAGTGGCACTAACACCAACCCTATCCTTTATTTAGCATGTGGAGCAGCGAAACAGGTCAGCGAAAAATTTTTTTAAAATATATGTGAAGTTTTTTTTCACGTGCAACCAAAATGTACCCATAAGCTCCAAATGGAAATTATTCCTTGCTGTGTGCCGTTCCACTCAATCTTATGAAGCTCAAATATGGGGATCACTACATTTTGAAGAAGTAAACAAACATCAACAATAGTATTGGCTATCGAACTTGGCATGGAAGACAACCAAAAACTACATAGGCAAAACCTTATTTGGTTACCATGAGCATAGATTGCCTCGAATTCTTTCGACATATATAATCCAAAGGAACGTTTTTTGGGAAAAGCGACTAAAATCTCTAAAAGAAGGCCACGATTTTGATTGACAATGAAAAAATGCAACCAAAGATTCATGGAGTTTCGGGTGTAACGAGCTGGTAAGCCGATTAAAATCTAAGGCATTCTGAGAGTATCACGCGCAGGCAGCAGCGAGTACGCGTCGTATCTATAAATATCTGGATTATACCAACGGAACCGGCTATATATCAGACGATATGAAGCTTACAAACATTACATGGATTTTTAAAGCACGATGTGGTCTCTTGCAACTGAACGGCGAAAGATTTTCTCTGACCCCCTCGGGACTTTGCGCAATCTTCAACTTAAACGAAAAGGAGACATTTAGCCATTTCTTCGGACAATGTCCAGTCCTCAGAGAGTTTAGCGTGCTGTATCTAGGGACCATACTAGAGATGAATGAAATAATTAATATATTAAATGGGCCATACTGGGATCAATTGGCTAATATTATGAAATATTCATTAACGTACGTATCATTTCTCCTCAATAATTTTAATTAGGCAAACAATAATCTAAGTAATCAAAGTATACAAATTGTAAAACGCACTACCTATTTAAACATTTATGCCGACAGACGACTATTCAGTCATTGTGAGTAAGCTCTTTTTATACCCCTTATTGTAAAATTTCCAACCAATACATACATACATACTGTGGGAGATAGGACTTTTTCCAATTTGCGGCTGAAGGAGGAGGCGTGACAAAAATTGAAAAAAAAGACTTGATCTGCCTCTTACCATCTCAGACAGGCAGACATGGCTAAAACAACTCGGCTGTTGATGCTTATCAAGAATATATATAGTCTATAGGGTCGGAGATGCGTCCTTCTGTCTGTTACATACTTTTGCACCTTTGGTAAAGAGTATAAAAATTTCAAAATGCTTCCAAACTCGTCGATGGAAAATACAGAACCATTTATTTCGAAAGACCGATCCGTTTTGCGTTTCGGCTTAGCGGCACTAATTAGCGGCTGGGTAAAATTTGGTTTTGGTGCGGTTCAGTACCGGCTTCCAAACATGAAATGAAATTTGTTAGTATTACCCCAACCGGCAAGGAAGGCAATGTGAGCTGGTGCTTAGATGTGGATAAAGCGACAAGCAGAGCTCCTCTGCACTCTGTTGACTTGTGTGCATTTCACTTGAAATGCAGTTAAGTTTTTATTTAGGTTAACGCCGCCAGCTCTACGGCACTACCTTGCAGGGAGTGTAGTTCCGATAGTTTGGCAGGGCGAATGACTAGCAAAAAGTGTTCGTAGGTACGCACCGACTTACATACATGCACATACACTCGCATAATGAAGTAAAAGGCTCTTTAATTGATTAGCACCCGCGCAACGTAACGACAAATCTAAAATATGTACATTGGCCCTGTCAGATCCTTTATGTACAACCTCCGGGGAATCCGGGGGGAACAAACACAACTACAGACGCTAAAACAAGAGATTCGCTCCAACTTCAACCCCCGTCTAGTTCCCTCTTGGCGCAACAGAGACGACCATACTTCGCGTGACATGACAAGATGTATACGCCATTGCCGGCGCCCGTCCATAGGCATCGAGGCGCCTGCTGTAGCAACCACGAGTTCACTGGCCAATCCGCAGCTGAGGCGTGGCCTGCCAGGTACCAGTCAGACCAGCTTTAGCCATTTTCCGTTGCAGGCAAACACAGCACTTATCCACCCAGACCCAGTTTGAACTCCATGTCGACCACACGCACCACTTTGCAGTCTCTATGCGCGCATTCTAGTGTTCGGCGTTCGTTTTGTCTAATCATGAATAGTGTCGGCACACTATTTAGTTATTAATCAGTGAAAACCAATTTAGCAAATTGCATTCCAAAGATTACAGAAGTGCAGAAGATAAGGTCTGTTTGTATATCCAAGAATATGGGTAAAAAGTGCAGTGTTTGTGAAATATCCTAGCACTTCAAACTACGTGCTTCGTGGAAATTGAATGCCAATGGAGATGTAAATATTTCCTAAGAAATAAACTTTACCGGTTGTGTATTTAAGATGTGTACTAATCGATGCCTCTAAGCCAACAGCTGTTTAACGTTTCGAGCCAAACTTGCTCAGGTTGAACAGAATTCTCGATCTATTTCACTGTGTATCGAAGAGCTCGATGAAAAATACTGAGAGGAACACTAAGGGTTCCCCGCTGAAGTTTATTTACCCCCGTAGTTCAATTGAATTTTTCGAACCAGAGATTAAATGCGAAATGAATAACAGTTCCGATTGCTGTAACTGTTTTGGCCGATGATATTGCGGTTAAGGTAAAATATATTGTATGGGTATCGGTTATTAACCTTAATTCGCTTGGGTTGTGGTTACGTTTACGGGTAGACAAAAACAAAAGTAAAACGAGAAGGCTAAGCTAACTTCGGCTGTGCCGATGTTTTTATACCCTTCCAAATGCTCGTTTTGATATAATGATTTCGAAGAAATTTAACAAAATCTGTTTAAAAGCATTAATTATTATTGATGACCAAATTAAAGAACTGTGACATTGTAAACTTTTTACATTGACCCATTTTCTGACCAATCGTTCGTATGGCAGCTATAAGCTATAGTCACCCGATTTTGACAAAACTTTCTTAAATTATGAGTTGAAATTTTGCACAGAGTCTTCTTTTTACTGCACGCTGCTAATATGTCGAAACCGACCGGATGGGATGGCTGTATCTTATAGCCCCCATAGGATCGATCGGTCGGAAAACTAGTTCTTGTGGGGAAAACTTTTTGTTTTCAATGGAAACGTCCTGAACATTGGCATTTATTTATTCATTACACTTTTACACAATTCTACAAAGTTTTGTCAAAGTCTGAATACTCCCAGCGGCGCGGAGCTGAACATGCATTACTGTTGGCGCCCATTGTATACGCACTTGTAAATACTTGTAAATTATGTGGTCGGAGATGCTTCCTTCAATGCGTTACAAACATCCGCACAATTTTATAATACTCTGCAAGGGTATAAATATGCCAAATCCGCTGTCTCATTATATCTTAAGCCAGCGGAGGGCATAAGAATTAAGTTTGGGAGCAGACCAACAACAACCCCTTATTGGCGAGGCTCCTGTCGGCAAGCCAGACACTCACTACATACATTTGTCTCGATTGCGCAAAGTGCACCTGTGCGCCCTGCGCTGATGCGCAAAGGATTTGTTCTATTAGCCGAGAACCGAGGCAATTTTTAATCCCACGCAGGCGCCAGTTGCCGTAAAATACCTCTCGGAGCAATGGGAGCAAGGGCTTGCCCATTGCAGGCTTAAACAGACATACATTACAGCTCCATATATTTACTGTTGACAAAGTAGTATTCCAGTTACATTAAAACTTCATACACCAAGTGTGTGGAGTTGTACAGCACTTGTATTTGAAATCCTCATTACAATCCGATCCACCTAGAACTAAAAAGTGTTCCAAGTTGTAAGGTAGCTGCTGTACAAGTCCATACACCAAGTGTGTGGAGTTGTACAGTAGTCCACAAGTCACAACTCACAAATTTCCAAATTGTGTATCGTTTTGTGAACTGAACGCATACTTCTTCGCTAACATTTTCTCAAATAGTATACAGACTTGTAATCTAGAGCCCAAGTGTTTTTTGTTATACGCCCACTTTTCCGATTACATCGAACTCTGCTTTGAAGTCAGGAAGCCTACGAAAACGGCCAAGCTGATGTTTTAGTATACAGGCTTGTAATCGATACTTGAAGGCTGGCAGCCTTCAAAGTGTTAGAGATAACATCGATCTTGCAATGTGCTTTTGTGCCGCTGGGCTATAGCATATACTATAGCTGCAGTACGAAAGATCAGTTGAAAAAGAAGTTTGAGTGAGAAAAACTTTTTTTTTCTTAGTTAGAAAAACGTGTTGCAAATGTATAAAAACTTCGGCCGAGCCGAAGTTAACTTTCCTCTATTTTTATGCCCAGTTCCCATTGAAAATGGGAAAAGGGGGATCATGAAGTTGTGCAAAAGTATGTAAAAGGTTAGAAGGAAGCATTTGCGACCCTATGAAGTATATATATTCTTGATCAGCATCAACAGCCGAGTCGATTTAGCCATGTCCTTCTGTCCGTCCGTCTGTCTGTCTGTCTGTCCGTATGAACGCGTCGATCTCAGAGACTATAAAAGATAGAGCCACAAATTTTTGCATGTAGGTAGGTGTATAAACGATTCAAATCGAGATTGTTTCAGATTTGGAAAATTCCTCCCCCTCCCCCTTTAAGCGCAAAAAACTGTCAGAGCCACAATTTTTCAGATAGACCTTCCAAACCTTATATATATATCAAGTAAGACCCAATATCTATTCTTTAAAGATCAATAAGATCGGACAAAAAACACCGAAGTTATTTATGAATAAATTTTGCTTGTGGGAGAGAGGGGGTCTTGCATCGTCAGTTATCGCGCGTCGGCATGCGTTTGTGTGTATGTTGGACTGTGTGTATGTGTGAGTGAGTGTGTATGTAAGGGAAATCACACGAAATCAAGGGAACAGGGTATTTTGTAGTCGGGGCACTCGACTACAGCTCCTTTACTTGTTTTAACTTGGAAACCTTCCCGGGCGAGCGGTCAGCCATTTCCCAAAGTTTCATCGATATTGGATGAACGGTTTAGGCGGGCATAAGCGAGAAACACACAAACTTTCTTTGTATACCCTTGCAATCCCATAAATATTCTTGATCAGGGTGACGAGCTGAGTTGATTTAGCCCTGTCTATCTAAACAGACGGATGACTTCTTTTGGCCCACCTTGTAGTTCCCATATGAACGATCGGTGTAAACTAGTCTCTCAGTTTTAAAGCAATCGAGCTGAAATTTTGCACAGTCTTTTTTTTGTACTGACGAAGGCTTTGCCATGGCGGCAGCCGAAACGGCCGTCTACACAGCCACAGCTACTGTTCATGTTCATATGTATTCTCTGTTGAATTTTCTGGTTGATTATTGAACTATAATCAAACCTCGACCTTGAGCCTGCTAGCATTCACTTTGACTAAAATCAAAACAGATCGCTAATCCCATATTCAGATACAATTAACAAAAGCGAGAAAGCAAAGCAAACTTCGTCTGTGCCGTAGTTTAAATACACTTGAAACTTTTGTGACCACTGACTTAATTTTGTGACAAATAACTTAATTTATAAGCCTTATGTCTTGTGTCATCGGGATATTAAATAAAAAACTAAAAAAAAATTATATGGCAGCTACAAGAAGTGGCCATCCGATTTTCGCGGTTCCGACATATGTGCAGTGTGCAGCTAAAAGATGACTCTGTACAAAATTTCAGCTCGATAGCTTCAAAACTGAGGGACTAGTTTGCGTAGAAACAGACAGACGAACTGACGTACGGCTGATCAAGAATATACCTGTATACTTTTTGTGGTCGGAGATGATTCCTTCTATGCGTTGCAAACTTCTGGCCAAAACTATAACACACTTTTCAAGTGTATAATAAACGCAATAAAATTACTTAAAACCAGATTTGCAAACTGAAAAGGGCCAACTGGTTTGTATATTTTTAACTGAAAATATTTAGAGATTGGCTAAAGGACAGACGTCATTGTTTAGTTCCGCCAATATTTTTCAATGAAGATATAGATTCACTGGGGATATAGATTCACTTTACTATTGGATGAATGTTATATGAATAAGTATTGAACCCAATGATAAGGGACATTTATAAATTATAAGCACAATGGTAGTCCGAAAGATGTCACTAAAAAATATCTGTGAATTCCTGCAACATCCACAGAATCGGAGATAAATTTCAGTAATCCAGTAATTATAAGTAATCGTTGGGCTTCGCTTAAAGCAAAGCATGTAGATATGATTGTGTTTCTTCAACAAGTATGAAAGTCGGTCAAGCCCGATTATAATATACTCTGTACCTGTGAAATGCTGCCCATCACCGTGGCAACCGGTACTGCCCATAATTGTTTGTTTTTCTTATAACTCGACTATCGTTCATCCGATCATTACCATTCCTTACTAAATACGTCCAGAAGCTACGAACCTTCTATCTATAAAACTGCCGGAGATATGACGTTTTTTCCAATTCGCGAGGGGCAAATATTGAAAATAAACTTGACCTGCCTGTAAGAAGAAGCATATGTCCCATTCATATCAAACCTCTATCTCTTACCATCTCCGAGATCTGTTTGTTCATACGGACAGACGGATGGACGGACCGACGGACATGGCAAAATCGACTCGGCTGTTGATGCTGATCAAAAATATACAGGGTGTCGAGAAACTTTTCGTCAGAACTTTAAAACATGATAGCTGTTATCAATATAAACATTGTTTTCTTTTACACCATGGGTCTAAGTGGCTTCGTTTCCAAGTTATTACGTCTCAAATAAAATACAGTTTTGATGCAGTTTTTTATTCTAAATGAAAAATTCTGTGAAATTCTCTTACGTCGAGTACGCGTTGTAAGTCGATAGCGGTGCGACTTAGAGCCATGGTGTAAAAGAAAAGAATATTTCTGTTGATAACAGCTATCATATATTAAAGTTCTGACGAAAAGTTTCTGGACACCCTGTATATTCTTTATAGGGTCGGAGATGCATCACATACTTTTCCACAAACTTAATATACTCTGTGTACCTCTGGTACAGATTATAAAAACGAGAATGGTAAGCTAACTTCGGCTGTGCCAAAGTTTTAATACCATTGGAAATGCTCGATTTGATGTAATGATTTGGACCAAATTTTGCAAAATCTGTTTATAAGCATATATTATTATTGATGACCAAATTAAACAACTGTAGCATTGAAAAAAAAATTTTAAAAAAGGTTTTTTTACTTGACCCATTTTTACACCGATCGTTCAAATGGGAACTACAAGGTGGGCCAAAAGAAGTCATCCGATGTTGTTTGTCGGTGTTGAATGTCGATGGTGGCTCGCGCAGTGTGTGCCGCTGCTCCGTCCTGTTGGAACCCCATGTCCTTCAGTCCTAATTCGTCCAATTGCGGCAGAAAAAACCCAGTTAACATGACCCTATAATGCGCACCGTCCACTGTTGTCGTTTGACCAGCGGCGTTCTCGAAAAAAAGTGGCCCGATGACTCCTCCAGCGTGAACAGCGCACCATGCAGTCACTTTGAGCGGGTGTAATGGCTCCTCGCGCATCACTCGTGGATTTTCGGTGCCCCAAAAGCGATAGTTTTGCTTGTTCACGTACCCGCTGAGATGGAAATGAGCCTCATCACTCATTATGATTTTGGTCGAAAAATCGATTATTCACGATTATTCCGCGTTCTCTGATCTGACTTTGGCTGCTATTTGTAAAAATAAGAGCATCTTCCAATAGGGTGACTTCTTTTGGCATATAAGTAGTTGTTCGATTTTCACCAAACTTGGTAAAATTATAAAAAAGGATTGAAAACCAATAAATACAAAGACTTGAGTCGTTTACATTGAAAACAAAACAGTTTTTCTTACTAAAACTAGTTTTTTGACCGATCGTTCCTATGGGAGCTTTAAGATATAGTCATCCGATCCGGTCGGTTCCGACATATATCATATAGCTGCATATAGTAGCACATAGCAAATTTTCAGCTCGATAGCTTCAAAACTGAGAGACTAGTTTGCGTGGAAACAGACAGGCAGACGGAAAGACAGACAGACGGACAGAGAGAGAGACGGACAGGGCTAAATCAACTCAGCTCGTCGCCCTGATCAAGAATATATATAGTTTATGGGGTCGGAAGGAGTATTTCTATGCGTTGAAAACTTCTGGGCAAAATTATTATACTCTTTGTAATGGTATAATGAGATGAGTCATCTAAGCAGTAGGTCATTTTCTCTTGCGAGAAGCCAGGAGATGGAGAGAAATCCGGAGAGGAATTAGGCTCTTAGGGTTATGCAAGCCAAATGTTTATTTATAAAATGGTATGCCCTGGGGAACCGCAAAAAGTACACGATTAGGGTTGGATAGCCACGCTAGAGTCCAACTCAATAGTTTTGGAGGACAGCCAAGGCAGAAGCTTATGGTTGACGAACTCGAAGTACGCAACACTCGCTCTTGATAACAATCCGCATATTGTGACAGCCCATTTTCATGAACCGATCTGTGTTTAGGTCTTGATAGGCATGTGATATAGGACACCCATGCAGTTTTCCAAATCAGACTAAGGTTTCCTTTTTGTGGATAGAAATTATATTAGATTCCATTCGGAACTAAATAGCTTTAAAGGCAGGCAGTTTGGAGCCATGTCGGTACCAAGGGATCTTAGGCTAGATAGCAGGGTCTTAAAAACTTTATAAGGTTTGTTAACACCGAGAAAAAGTTATAAATAAGTCTCAGCCACAATTATTTAGTATTATTAAACATTAAAAAAATTAATTAAGCTTTGATTAAAGTCGATTCAGTAAAACACTAACCAAAAAATATATATAGCCAAAATGCAACAGGTCGAGACTGAGATGGACCCTACCATATAAAAAACTTTATTATAAACTTTTCTGTGGTGAAATTTTTTTAACAATTTATATATTATATATACCATAACGATTTTAATATGTATACAGCCGTACTCGCCTTTTCGCATTCACAAAAGTTTATTAAGAGAAAAACAAACAGACATTCAGAAGGACACTTCCTAATTGACTCGATCATGGTATCGGAAATGGATATTTCTGTGAAAAATTAAATAAGAGTATTGAGAAAGAACGAGAGCGTAAGTTAAAGTCGGTCCTGCCCAACTTCAATATACCCGTTACTCAGGGGAATTAATGTTGTATCGCCTCCCCTTATGTTAGTTAACAGAGCATTAACATTAATAAGAACATTTCAACATTATGTAAACATACAGAGCATTTGGCGCCAAAAAGTATGCAACATTTTTTATAACTTCTATAACTTTGCCATTTATTATCCGATCTTTTTGAAACTTTTTGCAAAATGTGAGCTTGATATCTTCATTGTCGGACTTATTAAACAATAATTATTCTGAGGGCGGATGGTGGCGTGTCCGAAATTCGAAATAATCTTGATCTGCGTAGGGACAATAAGAGTCTACGTACAAAATTTTGATGGCTCAAATTCTTCTAGTCTTCTCGATCTAGGTGTTCACGGACTGACAGACGGACATGTCTATATCGACTCGGCTGTTGATGCTGATCAAGAAGCCGGAGATGCTTCCTTCTGCCTGTTACATACACTTGCACGGCTTTAGTATACCCTTTTTACTCTACGAGTAACGGGTATAAACATATTAGATGTCTTTCATCAATGTTCGGGTGACACCAAAATTGGAAGATTTGGCCTGCCCACAAATGGTGAAGATATTCATTGTTTCAGAGAAGTGACTGTAACTGTTCCCAACATTTCAAATGGAAGTTTTTCCTCAATAGTAGACCGCGTGGTTTCACATGTCTGCACAAAATAGTCATAAGTGCGATTAGCATAAAAGACGCAGAAGAGGAAAATAAAGTAAAACCTCTTGTCTGCCACACCTCGACCTCAACCCGTGATGTGTGTTTTTATATCATACGTGAATACATCGCAGCACTCGTTGGTACTCGACAACTGAAGTGTGTTTTTATTATATCAAGCCTGAAAACGAGAAACACGGCGAGCACTTGGAAAGTGGCGTCAAGTGGAGCTCTCATTAACATCGCGCCGAGCCAGGCAGACCCAGACCCCACAGCGAGTTGCTCTCGTCCACGATGCAACAAGATTCTGACGCAGTGCTTTGGCCTTTCTGCTTAAAGAAAATTCGACAAAAAAAGTTTTGAAACAAAGGGGTGGCTAATAAAAGTCAAAGGCTTTGGCGCTTTTAGTGAAGTTAACACAGCTTGATCACATGATAAGACCACCACAGCTAAGAATTAAAAAGAAGTAGGTCCGTGCCCTTGCGCTCTGTCTCCGGCCACTATTCCATCGGTTTTGAAAAACAAGAGCATAAATTAAGCTCGTTCCTGCCCACTTTCGATATACCCGTTACACAGGGCAACCGTTAATTACACAAGTTTACGAAAAAGGCCACTTTTTAACCAAAGAAGATAGCGAACATTCATTCCAGGCTGGAATGCCACTTTCAGGGACAATTATTGTAGCAATTTTTCGTTAATTTACAAAAGTCGATTTTGTCTTTTGATGACGAACGTCTATTCCCCAAAGTCGATAAAATGTGACTTTTCCCCAAAGAAAGTGTCTTTTTCCAAAAAATTGAATATAGTGTCTGTTTTCCGACGTCCGACGTTTCCGACAAATTCAAACCTAGTTTGCTTCTACGTAAGCTGAATTGAATAGCTATCACGAAAAACCAAAACTTAATTTGGTTCTGGTTCTTAAGATACCATTAGTTTGATTTAAATATAAAAAAAATAGGGGATGTTACCTTTGGCTAGGCCAAAGTTTTGTATACCCTTGCTGTTTGTTTTTCTAAGGCCCGATTTCTCAATGTGCGGTTAGTCAACTTGAAAGACAGTTTAACCGCAATTGCGTGTCTCATGCTGTGTGTGGCGCAACCGGAGGAACAGTCTTAACCGCTGCTCGAGCACTGGTTAAAGTTAACCGCGAATTCAGTGCTGATTTTCGATATATTTTATCGTTGTTCATACAGCTGGCTTCAAAATTTGATTTGATTATTTTATTATTTACAGCCACAAAATGTTTATGATAAACGAATTTTCCAACTCCACTCCATAGAAATGGAATTTGAAGAGGCAGAGCAACGAATAAATAATGCAAAGAGAGTACAGGAAGGGGCCTAATTATTTAACTGATCTGGATGATGCCACATTTGTTCAATGATTCAGGTTGACAAAATCTACATGAAAAATAATTCATGCTATGATCAGAGATTAAGTTAAAGCCTTAATTTCAGTTGCAATTCAACTTATTGTGACTAGGATTGTTAGCAGGACTTGGCGGCGCTGCGTTCTTATGCATATGGCAACTTCCTTATCACTGCGGCTGACTTCTGTGTAGTCATTGTTCCTTTGATAAGCCGTGCAGGTAAACAAGTGTCCCCAACTATAGCTTTTGATTCATCGCCATCAGTTTTAATAAATTTTTCGCCAAAACATTACCAGCAGCATTTAACAGCATTAAAAAAATCAAAACAAAAATAATTAATTTGTTGACCGGGTCTGGTCACCTTAAAGTAGCGATAGGAATTTATCGATATCAGATGAAACTGGTGTTGAGAAAAACCAAATGACTTGCCCGCTGGTCAACTGGAGGAACAACTTTGACCGGCGGTTGGCCAACCAGAACCTTTAAGAAATCGGGCCTAAGACGGTCCCCTACCACACATCAAAAATCAGGCTGGTCAATATTTCATGCATCAAAAAATTCTAACTTGACTGGACTAAAATAAATTATTTAAAAAATTACACATGGGAACAAAATGAACACTTTTGTGAGTTCTAGCCAATTCGAAGCGAAAATCCGGTCCAGTTTTGTGCACAGATTCTAAAACTGGTCTCTGTTTGTCGCTATCAGCTCTTGTTTTCAAGATGTAGCGGAAAATTAATTTTGCTGAATTATCGGACTTCAAAAAATTATGAAGGTCACACTGATACAAAATTTATTGATTTTTCAGTCTTATGGGACAAGAAACCATATATCAATGCAGCCTGTCCAAACTGTCCTTTGAAGAGAATTTTTTCTCATTTTATGGCAAATTTTTCAAATTTAATAGTCGTGTATTCATTGCCAATTTTCTTGTTTACGGTGAGCAACAACTTTTATATATAACACTAGCTGAATACCCGGCGTCGCCCGGGTTCTTATGATTCTTAAGAGAGCGATTATATTTAATCTAGTGCAGGCTGCATGTCGGTGTAAACATTTTGGACCGTTTGATCTTTTTCTCTATATACACGTCTTCATGATAGTCTAAAATCATGAATATGTTGCAAATTTCGTGACTTTTTACCGGGTTTCTATTTACCCGTCTACAATTGCCGTCTATCAAAATTTCACAATAATCCAGGATCAAATCCAAAATTTGCCGGCATTGTAATATAAGCACTTACCACTTTCATAAATACTCATAAGGTTATTTTGCAAATTTCGCGATTTTTGGACCTTAGAAACCTTCTCGGGCAAGCGTTGCCCAAAGTTTTATGGCAATCGGATGAACGGTATAGTTTTTAAAATTTCGCGGTCTTATGACCATTTCCGGCAAGCGTACAACCATTCCTCAAAGCTTCATCAAAATCGAACATTTTGCAAATTTCGCGGTTCTTGGACCATTTTCCGCCCATATCTTCTACTTGGAAACCTTTCCGGGCAAGCGTCGAACCACTATCCAAAGATTTACCGAAACCGCAAATTTCGCGGTTTTTTGACAATTTTCTGCAATTTTTTTCAACTTAGAAACCCTCCCGAGCAAGCGTTCAATTCATTCCCCAAAGTTTGATTGCAATCGGATGAACGGTATAATTTTGCGATTTTTGGACCTTAGAAACCTTCGCGGCCAAGCGTCTAACCATTGACCAAAATATCATCGCAATCGGATGAACGGTATAGTTTTGGAATTATCGCGGTTTTTGGACTATTTTCCGCCTATTTCTTCAAATCAGAATCCTTCACACGCAAGCGTCCACACATTCTCCAAAGTTTTATAAGAAACGAACATTTTGCAAATTTCGCGGTTTCTTCTACTTAGAAACCTTCCCGGGCAAGCGTCGATCAATTTCCCAAAGTTTTAGCGAAAACTTAAATTTTGCAATTTTCGCGGTTTTTGGACCGTTTTCCGCAAACTTAAAAACCTTCCCGGGCAAGCGTACAACCATTTCCAAATTTTCATTGCAATCGGATGAACGGCATAATCAGGCATGAGTCATAGCCTATGACACTTTCCTGATCTACATAAACTTACTGTGAAAAATTCGTGAAGATCGGTTCATCGGTTTAGAGGCCCAAAACATACAAACATACCTTCACTTTTATATAGATGTATAGATTTAGCTGAGCAGCCAAATATTCATATGAGCTTAGATTATTATGAAGACGGGTTACCCTTCTACAACTGACATCTATCAAAAATAAACTCATATAACTCTCTATAAAACTTTCCAAATATAGCGGTTTGTTGGAACGTTCGATCTTATCTCCCATTTTGCCGTCTATTTAACTGTATTTCATAAGCATTCATATGATGATTTAGCAATTTCCCGGTTTTTGGACCATCTTCCGCACATTTGTTCAACTGAGAAATCTTCGCAGGCAAGCGTTTAAACATTCCACAATAAAAGCAATCGTATAAACAGTAAAAATTTGCGAACTTCGCGGTTTTGGGACCATTTCATACCTTTGGTACAGCGTATAAAAATAGTCACGATTGCTTTATGCTATGTATTGGATTTGCATAACTAATATTTCTTGGGTAACATTATTCGGAGAATGTTAATCGTGGTCCAGAAATTGTGCAACATATACGTAAATTTCCTTTTTAGGTGTTTGATAAGAATTATTGAAATTTGCCGCCAAACAATATACTTTTAGGGGCATTCATGTTAAGACATACCCCAGTATGTAAACACACAAAAAAATTTACTGGATTGTCGATGAGTACTCAGAAAAATGGGAATAACTTCGTCCAACGGTAACCAAATTCATTGGGCCAACATTTGTTCAACAAAAAAAATCGCATAGAACAAAATAGTGAAACCAGTGGGGGTCAAAGTAGACATTTCGAAAAAAAAAGGAGAAAATGCAGGATCTGTAACCCGCAATTTTTAGCCATCAAGCTAAATCTGTCAAACCATTGATTATCATATAACGCGCATCACCGGATAGGAAAATCAGCAGCGCTGCTCAACACGTAATACTGTAAAGCGCCGCTGCTGCTGCTTTCCTACGCCGCGACGCAGCGTGCACGAATTGAGAGCAATTTTTGAGCTGCTCTCACACACCAAGATTCAATGCAAAAATGTAAATTTTTCTTGCCTCCCTCTGCTTAAGATTCATCTCGTCGCTATCGGAATTTCAAAGGCTATACAAATCAGACAGTCCATGCGAGAGTTATTTTAATTTAAATGAGTAAAAAATGCAAAAAGCGATTTTTGGACCATAACTTCAGATTTTGGGGGTGTTAGGAAGAAACCAAGTATGAGGCAATGCTATACACGATCTGCTCAATAGCGTACGGTGGGTCATTTCAGAAGTATATTTTCGCTGTAACAGGGAGTTATTGTTTACGCTCCGAAATACATTTTATTAGCAGCACTTGCCTCGCACGAAAATTTCTTGTCAATTGGATTTCAGTTAGACCCAGCAACTGTAAATCTGTTTAAAACAAACACAAAATATGCGTAAAAGCTTTTTTTCCGTTGATCGTCTCTTCACAGGGAGAGCCAGTCTGTCTGTTTACAAATGTCAAATTACAACTGAGCACAGCACTCAGTGAGTGTTGGCCTGTTGAAACAAAAACAATGCGTTGGTCTGCTCACCTATCTGAGTGAAGCGTGAGTGTGAGTATTGGAACAACTTTTAGTTCGTTCTAAAACAATAAATAATTGCACTTAATTTTTAATACCTGTTCCCATTAAAAATGGGAAAAGGGGGATCAGGAAGTTGTGCAAAAGTATGTAACAGGTAGAAGAAAGCATTGCGACACTATAAAGTATATATATTCTTGATCAGCATTAACAGCCGAGTCGATTTAGCCATGTCCGTCTGTCCGTATGAACGCGTCGATCTCAAAGACTATAACCGATAGAGCCACAAATTTTTGCATGTAGGTGGGTGTATACCCGACTCAAATCGAGTTTATTTCAGATTTTGAAAATTCCTCCCCCTCCCCCCTGTAAGCGCAAAAAACTGTCAGAGCCTCAATTTTTAAGTTAGACCCTCGAGACTCTATATGTATCAAGAATGGCCCAATATCTATCTATTCTGAAAAGATCAATAAGATCGGACAAAAAACACCGAAGTCATATACGATTCAATTTTGCTAGTAGGAGAGAGGGGGTCTTACATTGTCAGTTACTGCGCGCGTCCGGTCCGGGCGCCACACCTCCCCCCCCCCCCCACCCCCCCCCCCAACCCCCCCCACACCTCGTGTGTGTGCGTATGTGTGGGTGTGTATGTGTATGAAAACACAAGATGTCGGGGTGGGGCCGGGTGGCTTAGCGGCTAGTGTGCGCGACCGCTGTGCAAGTGGTCGTGGGTTCGATCCCGCGACCGGAACATCTTTGAATAAACTTTACACCCGGTCACGCCTCTCTCCTGTTGGCGCCAGCTTTGTAGTAATTAGCCATGAAGTGCTTCTCAAAATGCCGTTCGGATTTGGCGTTAAACTGTAAGTCCCTTTCTCTTGTGCGAAAATTACAAGCGCACAAGCCAAGAGATTGAGAGAAGCTCGGCTTCGGCCCTTTGGGGCTGTGTCAAGCCATTTGTATGAAAATTTCTAAGCGTATTAATATATAGATTTAACATTTATTCCACTGAGTAACGTATATCAAAGTCGAGCAGGGTCTAGCATTGACAGCTAGCTCGTGGGTGCGTTCGCGTGTTTGGGTGTGCGCATACTCATTCGCAGGAAATGCATGAAAACACTCGAAATTAATGGAACATGGTATTTTGGAGTCGGGGCAATCGACTACAGCACCTTTACCTGCTATACCCTTGCTGAGGGTATTATAAAATTGTGTGGATGTTTGTAACGCATTGAAGGAAGCATCTCCGACCACATAAAGTATATATATTCTTCATCAGCATGACGAGCTGAGTTCATTTAGCCCTGTGCGTCTTTCCGTCCGTCCGTCTGTTCCTATGCTATTTCCTCCGTCAGTTTCAAAGCAACCTAGACCAAACTTTGCACGAAGTCTATTAGTACAAAAACCCTGTACATGTGTCGGAACCGGCCGGATCAGATGAATATAGCATATAGCTGTCATAGGAACGATCGGTCGAAAAACTTGTTTTAGTGAAAAAAACTTTTTTGTTTTCAATGGAAATGTCTTAAAATTGGCCTTAAAACCTAGGAAATTTTAAATGTGAGTTTCAATTAAGTAGCATCGGACCTCCCATCATTGTGCGGAAATTAGAAGCGCACAAGCCAAGAGATTGCGAGAGGCTAGGCCTTGGCCCTTTGGGGCTGAGTCAAGCCTTACATTACCATTGGTACAGAGTATAATTACAATTGGCTGCTTACCTCATGTAAAACTTTGAAATCGTTGAAGTAAGGGATCTGTTTTTAACAAATCCAAATCCATGCTGAAATGAAAATAAACGGGAAACATAAATAATGTAGTTTAGATGATATTATTTGTTCAAAGAGAGAAAGGTCAGACTGCGATTCTTATTTATAAGGGAATAAGGAAAGATTCGTTCCATTGTGTTAAAAATTCAGACTACTCGAGAGATTCAGAAACAAGATGAGGATAGGATAAGCAAGGGAGCTTGATCATTGCTTTAAGATCCAGGCCATGAAAAAAGTTAACGAAAGGGCAAATGATGAAATCAAACGAAGAAATGGCCTTAAAATGGAACCAGTAAATTGAGTAAATTTAAATCAAAATAGTTGTATCTTAAGAACCAGAACTTTGGATTTGATTTTTAGTGATTGATATTCAACTCAGCTTACGTATAAACCAATTTGGTTTGAATAGGTTAATTATTGAGGCTACAGGACTTAAGAATGTAAACAACACTCGATGAACACACTTGTATGCAAATATCTCTTAAACCATATTTGATGGGGGAAAACAGGTAATTGATTTGAATTCGGTTGTCGAAAATTCATATGGAAAGTTTGACATCTCCTTTGGTGAAAAGTAGGCCAACATTTGAAAACCTGTGATACTAAACCAGTAGATTCTAAGACTTAGTAGCACATTTTTTGCTGAGCCGAACCAAAATGTTAGGTTCGGTTCGGTTTGCAGTTTAAAAATTCGGAATTTCAGTTTCGAGCCGGTTCCACTTAAAGCCGGTTTGCAGCCTGTTTAGGACGCGATTTCCTCAATACTGTGCTTTCACCCTGTCGAATTGTTTCTAAATATGTTTGTTACTAGTGCATTAATTTATACATTTATCTTGGAAATAATTTCAATAAATCTATATTAATTACCTTGGGACAATGGCCGATGCATATCCGGCAGTATACCGGCTTCAGTATATCAGTATACTCAGTGGTTAGAAAAGTGATTCCCTAAGGATTGTTATATAGGATAACATTAAAATAATTAAGGAGGTAAAGTAAAATTAGCTTGTCAAGATGACCCAGCCCCAAAGGGCCAAAGCCGAGCATCTCTCAAACTCTTGGCTTGTGCGCTTCTAATTTTAGCACAAGAGAAAGGGAAGCACTTCATGGTTAATACAGTTTAACGCCGAATCCGAACGGCAGTTTGCGAAGCTTTTCATGGCTAATTACTGCAAAGCTTGCGCCAACAGCAAAGAGGTGTGGCCGGGTGTAAAGTTTATTCAAAGAAAAAAACTTTTCATTAGATGTTCCGAGGCGGGATCGAACCCACGACCTCATGCACAGCGGTCGCGCACACTAGTCGCTGAGCCACCCGGCCACTTAATTAAGGAGGTAGACAGGAATTGAAGAATACGTGAAACCATAACATTTAAAGGAAGTTGAATTAGAAATTTTGATCCAAACTGTTAAAGTGGCAGCATAAGGCATGCAAAGGAGAATAAAGTTCTTAGTTGGAAGACAAATATTTCGTTTCTTTTGAGAAGAAATATTAAAATTTAGCAGCATTAAAAACTAGCAGAATAAGTTTTTCAGCAAATAAGCTTGTGAGTAAAGTTCAATCCGTGACATATTGGGCAATTTTGAAGGGAAGGTAGATTTATAAGTCGCAATCTGTCAGCATACGGAGGAAAATGGATACTGGGATAGCAGTCAAGCCCTCGAACTGCAAATAACACGAACTGTTTTTGAACTGACCTAATACGATCCTGGGGTACTATATACTGACGAGTCCAGATAAGAACTTGAGAATATTCGAGCTTAGGAGGAAGGAGAGACTCAAAGATTTAGAACAATCAAATTCTTTTGATGGCACAGTGGCTTGATATTCTCAAACTCGTTGCAAAAATCAAATTTCCAATTTTAGAATTTGGCAAAACTGTAGATTTACTTCACTTAATTTGGAATTGATCAAGCTTTTCAATGACGTAAGAGTTCTGTTGCTCTTACAAGCTTAAAATGCATTTGTTCCTCAAAAAGCATTTCAGCTAGATACTTAATTTTTCCCCGTTTAAAGGATGAATTGAAATAAGGAATTTGAAAATAAAAGAACATATTGGTATATGAATATGAAACTCGTTTAAAAAGCTAAAACTAATATTCAAAAAACGAAGCAAAACGAGAGCATAAGTTAAAGTCGGCCAATACATTTCTAATTTGGTTGCTCTAGCTCTTGTAGTCTCTGAGACTTAGGCGTTCAACCAGACAGACAGACGGACGTGTGGCAATATTGACTCGGCTGTTGATGCTGATCAAGAATATATTTACTTTATGATATCGGAGATGCTTCTTTCTGCCTCTTACATACATTTGCACGACTTTACTCTACGAGTAACGGGTATAAAAAATATAGGAAAGTTAACTTCGGCTCTGCCGAAATTTGTATACCCTTGCTATTTGTCTATCAAAATAAGAGCACTTTTCCGACCTTACTTTTCTATACTATAAAGTAGCGCTGGCAAGCTATCGATAGGCACCACTATTGATGTTTCGATAGTTTTAGAGAAAAGATTCGATAGTATCGTCAGAATTTTGTATTTTTTACTAAACCTACTTAACTCCAATTTCAAATTAGACATTTTTTTGAAAGTGTTTTTCACTTTAAAGTATTTCATCTTGTAACAAAAAAGTAACCAAAAAATTACAAATTATAAACTTTAATCAGGTCTGAGATCCATTCCAAAGTCTTGTATATATTTACATCAAAAAAATATTTATGCAGATGACTTCAAAGTATGACTTTAAATAAACTTGATAACCAACCATAACTAAAATTATTCAGACATCCATGAATTTTTTTGGCGAAACAAAAGCATGTGTACATTCTTTGCTCTAAGCGAAGCCCGAAGATTACTTATTATTTACTCGGACTATATTTTCAAATCAATTTTAGTCCTAGTAGACTAGGGTAAAATGTGTTTCCACAAAATTTTGTTATATTGTTGTCAGCATGTTGAGTTTTGCTGACGGTTTAACTTATTAAATAATAATTTAAGTCATTTTGGAATTGAGTTCATTTTTGCAATTTATTAGCGCAAAGAGTCAGCACAAGTTTTTATGTTGTACAAATTTCCTTTTGTCAGTTTGAAAATATGCAAAATCCGAGGTCTACTTATAATTAATCAAGTCTTACTGAAATTTCTCTCCGATTCCGACCCTTCCTCATTCGTAAATAGTCTTTTCTTAATATTTTCAATTATAAAAATAGGGGAAAGTTAAATTCGGCTCGACCGAAGTTTTGTAAATCCTTGCAGCTTGTTTTTCTAAATAAGACTACTTTTTGTTCCTTACTTTTCTATGGGAGCTATGCTATATAGATGTCCGATTTCGACCAAACTTAGTGGAATCATGGAAAAGCATAACTGTTAATTACAAAATTTTGAGGCGATTTCAATTAAAACAAAAAAGTTTTTCTCACTAGAATTTCTCTTTCGACCGATTATTCATACTGCAGCTATATGACTTTGTAGAATTGTGTAAAAGTATATAAAATAAATATATGCCAATTTAAGGGACGTTTCCATTTAAAACAAAAAGTTTTTCTCACTAGAACTAGTTTTTCGACCGATCGTTCCTATGACAGCTATATGCTATAGTCATCCGATTTGGCCGGCTCCGACAAATGTGCAGCGTGCAAAGTTTGGTGAAGATAGCTTTAAAGCTGACGGAGGAGATAGCATAGAAACAGTCGGACAGACGGACAGGGCTAAATGAACTCAGCTCGTCATGCTGATCAGGAATATACGAGGTGTGTTCAAAGGAAAAGGTCCTTTTTTTTGAGAAGCACTTATTTATTCATCAATATCCATTTTGTCCCCTTCAAAGTAATCGCCCTCGGATATAATTCACTTGAGCCAACGCTTTTTCCAATCCTCGAAGCACTTCTGAAATGCGCTTTTCGGTATGCCCATCAGCTCGTTCTTCGATTCTGACTTGATCTCATCAGTTGTGGCAAAACGCTTCTCTTCAGTTTTGGAAATAGGAAAAAGTCGCAGGGAGCCAAATCTGGTGAATACGGTGGTTGAGGCATGATTACGAACAAGCATTGATGTCACACGCTGGTGCATTATCGTGATGCAGAATTCACGATTTCGTTTTCTACAATTCCGATCGTTTGAGCCGTATTGCTACACGCAAACGTTGCATAACTTCCTTGTAGTATTCCTTATTAACTGTACGACCTCTTGGCAGGATCTCATGATGCACCACACCATTGTAATCAAAGAAAACAGTGAGCGAAACCTTCACATTTGATCGAACTTGGCGTGTTTTTTTCGATCTTGGCTCATCTGGCCGCTTCCATTTGCATGATAGGGCCTTGGTTTCGTTGTCATAACCATATACCCACGTTTTGTCACCAGTTATGACCCGTTTGAGCAAACCCGGATCGACGTTGACGTCGTTGCTGAAAATTTAGTAAAAAATTGAAGAGCACACAAAAACGTGACTAACCTTTTCAGTTGCCAAAAACAAACTACTAATCGAAATTGGCTGCTAATGCAAACATTTGATAAGCATATGTGCCCGAATATAACAAAAACAAAAATTCAAAATTCACGTTTTCCTTTGAACGCACCTCGTTTATACTTAATGTGTTCGGAGATGCTTCCTTCAATGTGTTACAAACATCCGGACAATTTTATAGTACCCTCTTTTGCAAGGGTATAATAAACCATTGCTACAGTTGTGACCGATTTGAGATGTTAGCCATTTTAAATATATGCCAACCCATGAACTACACCGAGATAGCAATTAATAACAATGAGAAAATAAAGAATAAGTATATTAGTTTCAATCAAAGCAATTTGCAATATTTTCAAATGGGGAAACTACTCCAGGCGAATTCATTAATTTTAAGTGTGGAATGGAACCACCACCCAATTAAAAGTCCTCCTGGTCGTGTTGCCATCGTTGATATAGCCGAATCATTTTTGGGTCTATTACTCATTAAAACGGAAAAAAATGAGGTATTGGTTCTACTCCTGATGTAGACAAAAACACAGTTTCGCTTAGTTAAAAATAGTGCTGCAACCCGGTCCTGGACCGAGCCCCTGAGAACCGATTCAGTTTGGGGTTTTTGGGGTTCTCAAACCGGACCATGAACTGTGCGCCTTATATTTTTGACTACTCGAACCTGAACCCAATCAGTACCACTTTATTGAAAACGACAGATCCAAGGAAATGTTGGAAGTCTCTGGAGACTTTGGTATAAACATTTGCATTTCTAACTAAGCAGTAATGACCTATTATGTAAAATGACAAGATAAAGGGTGATACAGAAAGAAACCATTTGAATGAAATACACTTGGCTTGGTTCGAGCAGGAGAACTTTTAAATGACAACTGCCGGAGAGACGACCAACATCACTGATGATTGAGGGTGGTTCCTTTTGAAACAGCCTTACGATCTACCAGCCTCCTTTGTGGTGTTTTCTTTAAAGTTAGGCGAAAGCATAACACGACCACTAGCCGGCTAAAATTGAAGGTTTACTTAGCATAAATGTCGTAAAACAGTCACGTATTCTGGAAAGACTAAAAAACGAAGATTTTAAAAATATTGACTCAACTATACTTTCTTTTCCAACAACTCAAGTATTAGTTAAACGAACATTTTCAACACTAAAGTTTGTTCTTTTTGATCTTAGAGATAGTAGAGATGAACAGTTGCTGGAAGATTTAATGCTTATCAAATTAAACTAAGCAGTTCATTAAGATTGTTAATGTCAGCTAATCGATTTGTTAATTACGATTATTTAACTTAAGAATCTTATGTTTTATAAGTCGAGAGTCAAACTATTCTTTAATGGTCGAACGAACCGGGCGTCGAACCAAAACCTTGGGCTCAGGGGCGCCAGGAACTGGTACCCAAACCAAGGCGTAGACCATAGAACGGGTTCGAAACCCCGAATCGAACCTTCTGCAGAATTTTAGAGGATTGCAGCCTTGGTGCTACCGCGACAAACCCGACATATTTGTGCACCGATTGTACTCTTTTACTATCTAACGACTACTTCCTTGTTCGTTTCTTTTCAGTTGATGAAATGAACTCGGCGCCATGTCAGAGACTTGCGCAAACTAAGGTCCCCTCCCACTAGTTGAAGTTTCCCCACTGATAAGCCCACTGGCAAATGGCACACGCGGACCTTTCTGCGACGCGGCCTTCCTCGCCTGATCAGGACCGAGCCCACGCCCACGCCTCCAAGCTCATGACCGGTGTATACGCGCACAACTCGGGCCCGAATGCATCGCCCTCACCCAGGCAAACGCAAGCGACAACTATGGCCCTGGAACAGTATAGGTTGCAGCTGTACAACTATGCCCTACACATTGAGCGCCTGCGGGGTCCTCAATACGCTGCCTCGGCCGGCGGCACTGCCGGAGTCACCATGCCCTGGATGCATATGCCGTACGGCCCACCCGGCGGTTCCAGCGCTAATGTCAACGTCAATCGAATGGCAGCTCTCTCGACCATCTCCCTGTTCCCACAATCGCAGCGTATTTTCCAGCCGGAGGAGCCGAAGCCGCAGCACAGCTACATCGGCCTCATTGCCATGGCCATTCTCAGCTCGAGCGAAATGAAGCTGGTGCTCTCGGACATCTACCAGTACATACTGGACAACTATCCGTATTTCCGCAGTCGCGGCCCTGGCTGGCGCAACTCTATACGCCACAACCTGTCGCTGAACGACTGTTTCATTAAGTCGGGACGCAGTGCGAATGGCAAGGGACACTACTGGGCCATTCATCCCGCCAACTTGGACGACTTTCGGAAGGGCGACTTTAGGCGCCGAAAAGCCCAGCGAAAGGTACGCAAGCACATGGGTCTTTCTGTGGACGACGCTAGCACCGACTCACCGAGTCCTCCGCCCCTCGACCTAACCACCCCGCCACCGACGGGCAGCTCCCAGGCCTCCATGCAGTTGGCCGCGCTCAGCTATCCCTATCATCAACACTACATTGGTCAGTTCTTTGGACGCAACGTCATGCCGCAGTACCATCCCGATCTGCAGCAACGGCGAGTCAGCCTTCCACAAACGGAGTCAGCGATTCCGCTTGCTCACAACAGCCAGGAGCCGGCCGGTCAGCACATTGCGTACATCAACTCGACAACAACGACAACCATAGCCAATCTGTACTCGCAGACCCGGAAACGACAGTTTGATGTGGCCTCGCTTCTGGCTCCTGACGTTCAAATTGTCGACATCGTCTCCGAGGATCGGGGGTTGTCGCCCACCAGCAACACGGCCACCCGGACAACAACCCAGACACAGCACACGGTCATCACCAAGGTCCAAGTGCAGAAGCAACAAACCATTCACCGCGAAGTAGTTGTGGGCCTGGAGCAGTCGGGACACGCTGATATCGAAGCAGACATTGATGACGACGTCGATGTGGATGTGGTGGACGAGGATGAGGCTGAGGCGGAGAAGCAAGTATTTTCGCCCGGTGACAATAATTCGTACCTAAGTGATGCTAGACGTTCATCATGCGAAGCCGACGCCGATTTCTCCGTCTCGGCATCGCCCATATTGGGTAACTCGGCAGCAAGCAGCCCACATGACTCGAATTCGCTGGAGGAGTGCCCGCCGACCACGGCACCGGCCACTCCTGCCGCACCTCAGATTCCCCATGGATACGTGGAGCTGAATCATGTGGATCCGCATATACTTAGCCGGTACTACGGCACTTATATGGCGGCCGCCGCACGACGCGCCAGTCTGGAGGCGTCCCGGGGCAAGTCGAGATCTATTACGCCGCCCCCGTCCATTGAGGTCATTTCGCACAAGTCGTAAATCGTAAAATTCTTAATCATAATCAAGCATGAGAACTCTGAGCCCACCCTGAAACTGATATATAAAAAGAACTCACTTGGCTTTCCACACGAAACATAGCTCTGTAAATACGTTTTAACGGAAAGCAAAAATAAAGTCTTTAATTATTGTTATACGTAAATAGTAGATCACAAGCCAAACCGATGTACTTTTATTGAACTCCTGGTTACAGAGGGCCCTTGCATGAGGAAGGCAGGAGAGGCATGAGAAAACCAGTCGCAACAGAAAAGAGAGATCATTGAGGGAGCGCCCCGAATTTTGTTAGTTAAAGTGTCTCAGAAAGAAACCGAACCTCAATCTTCTCAATCTTCAAGTTGCCATTGATAAACAAATTTTCTACATTCAGCCAATTGCGCGGCTTACTTAATTTGAACTGGCTAACGTTGTGAAACTAGCAAGTGATATGCTAGCTTGAGTTGTCCCTCCTCGGCAATATGAGATTGAGATGTCTGGGTAGGCTGACATCGTGTGTGGCTCTGGTGTGTGATTATTTGCCAAGGAGATGTCTTGACGATAAGTCTAGAAGCCCGTCAAATTTAATAACCGGAATGTCTTCGACCGCGATATACGAGGTGTGTTCAAAGGAAAAGGTGAATTTAAAATTTTTTTTAAAAGTACTTATATATTTATCTATATCCATTTTGTCCTCTTCAAAGTAATCGCCCTAGGATATAATTCACTTGTGACAACGCTTTTTCCAATCCTCGAGGAACTTCTAAAATGCGCTTTTCGGTATGGCCATCAGATTGTTTTGGGCAGGAATTAATACCGGGACCGGAACCGTTAACCGAAATTAACCGTTTCAAATCACGTACCGGAACCGGAACCGATACATATTTTTTTTATACTCTGTACCAAAGGTACATAGAGTATAATAAGTTTGTGCAAAAGCCATGTTCTTCTGTCCGTCTGTCTGTCCGTATGAACGCACAGATCTCAGAGATGGTAAGAGATAGAGGTTTGACATGTATGGGACTTATGCTTCTTATACTTGCAGGCAGATCAAGTTTATTTTTAATTTTTGCCACGCCCCCTCCCGCCCCCGCAAATTGGAAAAAACGTCATATCTCCCACAGTTTTTTAGATAGAAGGTTCGTTCCTTCTGGACACATTTAGTAATTAGGATTAATAATCGATCCGCCAAAGGAATGGTAGTTCGGAGGGTCGGATGAACGGTTGTCGAGTTATAATGAAAACAAACAATTATGGGCAGCACCGGTCGCAACGGTGATGGGCAGCACTTCACAGGTACAGAGTATGTTATAGTCGGGTTTGACCAACTTTCTTTCTTGTTTGAGAACCGAATACCGTTTACTGTTATTATTGGAACCGATTGAACCGGATCGAAACCGAAACGTTGGTACCGGTACTGTTTCGGTTTTTTTTTTTTACTTTCGCAGAGCGCATTGTAAATTTGGTCAGATTTCTGTAACGCAAAGACGGAATCATAAGACGTCCTTTACACGATGTAAGATTTTCTTGCCACAAGTCGCTCTTCCACTTAGGCCACGTGGGCCCTTTGTGTTCGGTACGGAACCATAGTGTGGACAGAATGTAATTAATTAGAGCTGGGATCTCTTTGTCGGATGTCTCTGATAGGTTGAGTAGGAGGGGTTGTCCAAGAAACCTAAGTCTCCTCCTACTTAAAGCGGGGCAATGACACAGAAGGTGCTGTACCGTTTCCTCCTCTTCTTCAAATCTGCAACTTCTACAGAAATCAAAGTGTTGTACGCCAAGACGTGCTGCGTGCCTGCCTATAAGACAGTGACCCGTCAGGGCCCCTACCAGAAGTGATATGTGTTTCCTTCTGTACCGTAAAAGTGCATTAGTACATTTAATGTCGAATGCTGGCCACGTAAGTCTCGCTGCCGCACAGGAGGAAAGGCTTTTCCACTGGTCCGTAGTGAGGCGCAGTGTTTCAGCGTTTTGTGAAGCTTATAGGTAGCCATAGGCATCCCTATGGTGCTCCTCTCTGAAAGGAGCTCGGTGGTTGTGCCTAGTCTGGCCAGTGTGTCCGCAGACTCGTTTCCATATATGTTCCGGTGTCCAGGCACCTATATTAGGTGAATACTGAAGTGACGGCCAATCTCATTCAGGGATAGGCGGCATTCAGTGAGCGTTTTAGCATTATTTGTGTAAGAGTCAAGTGCTTTAAGGGCTGCACGGACAGTCCGAGTATATAAATACGTTTCCTTCTTTTACCGTGAGTGTGCTTAGGTAAGTGGCAGCTTCCTGGATGGCTACCACCTCCGCTTGGTACACACTACAGTGATCAGGGAGACGGAACGATAGATTAAGGTCTAGGTTGGATGAGAAAACACCCACACCTACTTTTTCATCGAGCTTAGAACCATCCGTGTAGATATTGATAACGTTGGCTCTACTGTGGGGAAGGTTGTCCCACTCGTTGCGGCTTGGGATATAGACGTCGTATAATTTGTCGAACGTCGTTTGAGTTACACAAAAGTCTGTATTAAACGGTATACCCGCTTGGTTATTGAGTATAGTAGAGTGCCCCGAATTACCCCTGCTCCAGGTATCGGATTCTCGAAGTCTTAAGTCTGTTATGGCTGCCATCTGTCTCGCTACTAGGTCTAATGGTACGAAATGAAATATGGTGTTAAGCGCTTCCGTGGGTGTTGCTCGGAGTGCGCCGCTCATGCATATTTCAGCGCTTCTCTGCACTTTGTTCATGTTATTCAGGACAAATTCCCGAGTTTCCCGAGTGCTGGCCACCAAACTAGTGATCCATACAGTAGTATAGGGCGAACTACAACTGTGTAAAGCCAATGTACTATAGTCGGGGAGAAACCCCATTTTCGGCCTATGGCCTTTTTGCATGAGAAAATAGCAATGGTTGCCTTTCTTATGCGGTCATTTATGTTGTCATTCCAGTGTAGTTTCCTGTCCACAATGACTCCCAATTATTTGGCATTGTCACCAAACGGAAAGGCTGACTCCCTTGATCCTGGGAGGGACAAGGTTAGGGATTTTGTACGTCCTGGTGAAGCGTACAAGTTCAGATTTGGATGGGTTCACGCCCAGTCCGCAAGATGTTGTCCACTAAGAAATGCTACTAGAGAGAATTCCCCCACTTCAAGAGATTTTTCAATCTTTGAGACCAGGGAATGCAGAGCGGTTTCAGTAGACCGTCCCTTGCTGTACGCATGTTGCGAGTGTACTAAGTAAGAGGGGTTTATAGTTTGCCTAAGGTAATCGTCTATAAGTCTCTCAAGGGTTTTAAGAAGAATCGAAAATAGACTGATTGGCCTATAGTCGTTTGGTTTGGCCTTCGGTATGAAGACCACTTTGGTTTCTCTCCATCTCCATCTAGAGACTCCTCGCTGGAGTTGGTCCAATCTCCATCTACTTTTTGTAATAACCTTGGCGAGCTTGGTGAGCTAGCCAGAATCTTTCTAAGACGAGAAGCGTCAGAGGTTGCTTTTATATTACTACAGAAATGGGCCCAAGAGGTTCGCTTAGCCCGCCTAACAGCTTTTTTGTAAATGCTAAGTTTTTGTATATATAACTCCCAGGCGGTTGTTTGGTCGTTGTGTTTGGCTATGTTAGAAGTAAGCCTACTTTTTTTTCTGAGTTTTTCCAGCTCTGCAGACCACCATGGTGGCTTAAAGTTGGATTTAATTTTTCTAGGGGGGCAGGCTTTATCGAACAAGTCTTTGTACGCCGTGGTAAGCGTTTCTACAAGCTCGTCTATCTGTTTCCCCATATTTGGTGTGAATGGTGGGGTCGTTTCAAGCTTGTGGACCAACAGTTTATTGTGCACTTCGCATTTGGGCTTCTTTGGATTCTAAACCCTTTTGGGTGAAGGACGAACTCTATGTAACGATTGTAAGAGAAGGAGTGCTCTGCAAGCACCTTCTATGAAACCAGTTGATCATAGAGGTCATCAGAGAGAACTGTGATGTCTAGCACTTCCCTCCTGTTTTTAATAACGAATGTTGGGTCAATAGGGGTGCTATTGGCTATATGCAAGTTGGTTTGCAATAAAAAGTTATACAGGGACTCCCCTCGCTCGTTGGTGTTTGTACTGCCCCATAGTGTGTGGTGTGCATTGGCATCGCCTCCTAATGTGAGGCTTGTGTTGGCTTTGCTGCTTCCGACCAGGTCTCGGAATAAATTTGGTGGTGGAGGGCTCTCACTGTTGTGAGCCAGATAGTTAGATGCCAGCCTGATGGTAGAACTCCTCAGTTCCAGGCTGACCGTTGTGATGTCTCTGAGGAAGTAAAAGTGCATTAAGATGTATTTTGGTTAAAATACGTGTACGAATTTTACCTTTATCCATGGTGTAGAAAAGGTTATACTTGGGTGTCCTCAAGCCGTTGATTCTGTCACCTGAAATCCCCGGTTCTTGAACAAGTGATATATCTACTTCGCCCGAGGAAAGGCGAAGTAGAAGTGCAGCATTTGCTGCTTTACAATGGTGCAGGTTGATCTGTAGTACCTGCACCATTTTTAGTATTAAATTATTATTTTAGTTTTCGCCAAAAATCCGGGCTCCAGGCCCCTCACAGAAGTCCGGGCCCGGGGGGAAACACCCCGTCCCCTGTCGACGGGCCTGTATGTACATATATGTGCAATGCACATATAGCATGTATTAAAATAAGTGACTCGGACGTCAGTTTTACATGTGTCGAGAGCTTAAACACGGGCCACCACATAAGTACATAAAAATATGTACAAATTGTCGGTCCTTTCTTCGTATGTACACTGTACATACATACGTACTTACATAAAAATCAAATGTAAAAATATGATACATTTATACTCACTGAAACTGATCTCGGCTTGGCTCCATCAGCTTTAGTTTTAAAGATATGGCGTTAAAACGATTTTGTCGAATTTTTGGCACTATAGGAATAATGGAGGCCACACTTAAATATCTGGATTTATAAGCTGTTTGCGACAGAGCACATATCAATTCATCTTTCAAAAATGAAAAGCACTATAAAAGCATAGCGTAAAGTGACTTAATTGGCCTCTAAAGTCAGACAATACTTGTTTTATGGCATTTTTTTCAAATTTCATCATCACTTCATAGCTAGCGTGGTTATTGAATCAATATTTTAGAACATGTATTGAGCATGTAGCCAAGAATTTGAGCTAATTATGTGATTTTTATCGCACTTTAATTAGCTTATTTGGCAAAGTTACAGCCTGTCTAAGACGAAAATACATAATTATTTTTATGGGAGGACAACTAGATTTGCACTTTAAATTTGTATAGCTACATTCAAAAGGCTACTTGATTCAACATAGAATTTTTGAAAAAGACAGAAAGCAGTAAACAAATAGCATTCAGGGAGCACTAGGTTTTTTATACTCTGAACTAACTGAATGTAACAGCTTTCTTCAACATCCGATATATTCTTAACATAGCTTACAAAAATCTGATAGCACTTTTTTCAATGCGACCAGCCTCAGTAAAACAGAAACATACGCAGCACAAGCGGTCTCTCACTGAGCGGAACACTTTTTCTCGCTCCTCATGTGTTTTCTGTTACACGCTTTCGGTTGAGCAAAACAAACGTGTCGGTCATCCGACAACTTCCGACAGCAACTGTTTTGAGCGAGCGCTCACTAAACAACTGTCTGCAAATAAGCAGAACACATTAAGTGTCTACAAAAAGTGTTTATTTGTTTTGTTTTTGTTTTGTGCGTTTGGTAGGCTGTTTGTATGTGTGACGCTCGTTACCCTTCAGTACTCAGCATTAGTGAATCACCAAAGATTCACCGATGGTTGGTCAGAGGTATCGATGAATCATAGGTGACCTCCCCTACAAATTATGCATGAATTTAACATTGGCATGTCCTAGGCGTTCACGCATGACAGTTTATGGGTGAATCACTCATGAATTCACGAATCGATTCAACGATGATTCACACGCGATACCCTTTTCAACTCATATTATGTAAGGGCATATCCGACTTAAGAAGTATTTGTCCATAAATAAATAATTTATTTTGGGATAATAATAATAAAAGTCTATATTAGGGCTATTCCACTAACGATCTGTGCAATCCACTTATTCAAAATTCTTTAATATACATATAAAATATGGTTATAATGTTCGGTAAAATTTGAAGGGTATGCAAACTTCTTCGTTCGGCGATGGCCTGTGTGTCGCAGCGCGACGGCTAACATTTTTTGTGACTGCAATAGGTAAATTTGCAACAACAAATAGACACAAATTTCTGTTCTGCCGACGTCGACGTCAAAGCAGATGCGGGAAGAAGGCATGAATTACGATGTATGAATTCTAGAACTGAAGGGTATACAAGGACACACACAAGCGCAACACACAACCACTTATACATACGCAAAAAACTCTTCGGAACAATGCTCTCGGCAAAAGTGTCAGTAAAAGACAGGAGAGAAACAGGAAGGAAAAATGCGATCTTTGCTCTGAGCACAACAGAATTGAGCAAAATCAGAACTGAAACAGTCTTTCGCTCCCTGTTTTCATTGTGTTCGTAACCAAACTGTTTTTTGTAGACACGTTGAAAGCGTTATGAGTTTATTGCGAGCTCAGATTCTTACAACAGCCGAGTCGATAAAGCCATGTCTCTCTGTCCATATGAAGACACTATCGCGATCATCAATGGATCATTTGTGTGGACTTAATAACAGTTTCCATAGTATTGGGCCAGAAAAATGGTTTCACCAAATATCCCTGTTTTTGTGCCTTTGGGATAGTAGGGCAACAAATCAACATTGGGAACGAAAGAATTGGCCTTTGCGAAGCACTATGACGATCGGAGCGAATAATATAGTGCACAACCCTCTAGTGAATAGAAATAAGTTTGTTTTACAAGCCCTTCATATTAAGCTAGGGTTAAAAAAAACAATTCGTGAAAGCGTTTGATCGTGATGGAGCGTGCCTCCAATATTTTGCCAAGAAACTTTCTTCGCTTAGTTTTGGAAAAAAAAAATGGGAAGTTTAAGTGAAGAACAGGGAGAACTATTTCACCAGGACATAAAAGCAATGGAAGCGAGATACCAAGGTCGATGGGACGTCCATATGATTGCGCAAAAAAATCAAAAAAAAGAAGTTTTAAATGAAATATTATCTTTATTAGTTCACGGCCTTTTGTTATCTCATGTTTATATCAATTTAGTTATTTGGTATTAGATGGATAGTTTAAAATGAAGAGTATACTTTTTTTATAATTCTTTGAAAATCAATTTAGAGTTTAGGTTAGTTAAGGTTGTGATGGCAAGGGACAATAAATTGTCCCTGAACTTAGGCCAAGATAGGCCCATTGCGATCCCATATATTCCCTATTTAAACTGGGAGGGGTTCCTCACGATTAAAAACTTTTGTTGCAGGCAGGAATCCCATTGGATTACAGTGAATCATTTAAAGACCATTTTTAAACCCGTTATTCAAAGAGTTTTCTCTTATATAATAGAGGAAAGTTAACTTCGGCTCGGCCGAAGTTTTGTATACCCTTGCAGCTTCCATTGAAAACAAAAAAGTTTTTCTAACTAAGACTAGACTTCTTTTTCGACCGATCATTCATTTTTTTTTTTAAAAGGTAATTTTATTGAGCTTAGTGACCCTATTGCATCTAAGTTTTTACAAGCTATTGTTACTCCTAAAAATAACTTATGTTGTAGAGTTTGTTTTGATTTTAATATTAGACATACGTGTAGTTCTAGTTCTAGGGGTTTTGAGTGCTAGGTTTGTTTTATATTTAGATTGTTATTGATATATATATATGTGATGTGTTGTTTATATTTTAAAGCTATAAAGGTAAGTATTTTGTGTGTGATTTAACATTGGGTAGTATGTTTTCATGTCAGGTGAGTGGTATTGTGCATCAAATGGTAAGTTGTAGCATGTAAGTGGTATTGTGATCATGGACAGGTAAGTAATTTTTTTTTCAGATAAGTTTTATTAAGGTATGATAATATGATACGGTAAGTAAATATGGTTGGTGCAAGGTGAGTATGGACAATGTGGTTGGGTTTTCAGGTATACATAGGTGGAAATTCAGTCTTTTTGTAATATATGACAGGTGGGGTTTTGAAGGGTAAGCCTATATTCTTCGGTTAGCCAAGTCAGTGGGATGGATCCTCTGAAGTCTCCGTCTTGCCCTGATCCCGTTTATCCTTCTTCTTCTGAGCAGGCGTCTGGCAAGGTTGTTTGGGTGGCATGCTACCTTGTCAAGGTAACGTGCGGCTTGTCTATTTATGGTATCACCAACCATAGGGACACCACAATCTCTCTCTATGTCCCTGGTTCTGATGAACCACTCTGCACCAGTGACTCGTCTGAGAATTTTTGCCTGAAAGACCCTAATTTTGTTCAGGTGGGTCTTTGCGGCGATGCCATACACCTGGATGCCATACCTCCAGATCGGTGCCAGGATCACTTTGTACATCAGCTCTTTGAAAAATCAAAGACAACTTGTTGTTATCGTTAAGGAGCCAGCCCATCCTTGTTGCCTTGCTTCTCAACTTGCCAGCCACTTCCGAGGTATGCTGCTTAAACGTAAGTCTCTTGTCAAGTGTGACCCCAAGGTACTTATGTCCCGTTTTGTGTGGGAGCACCTCTCCGTGAAGGAAGACCCCAGGGCTTATGTCTCTTCTGAGTGTGTAAGTGACATAG
The DNA here is from genome assembly GCA_018904265.1 of Lordiphosa collinella. Classification (NCBI taxonomy): domain Eukaryota; kingdom Metazoa; phylum Arthropoda; class Insecta; order Diptera; family Drosophilidae; genus Lordiphosa; species Lordiphosa collinella. The sequence goes on from JAEIFV010000686.1 coordinate 100,553, forward strand.
ACACATTTCTCAGGGTTGACTGAGATATTCCACCTGCAGGCACAGTTCTCAAACCTTTTCAGGTATTCCTGCAGTGTGTCTGTTGCAGCATAGATGCACTTATCCCGTGACATTATCGCTGTGTCGTCAGCAAACGTCGCGATCAGCAGGTCCTGCGAGTCTGCGATGGGGATATCAATCGATGTGGGCATGTCTGCGGTGAAAAGGCTGTACAGGGTTGGGCCAAGTACGCTGCCTTGAGGTACTCTTGCTCGAATCCTCTTCTTCTGGGATGCTAGGACATTCTGGACCACTCTGAGGGTTCTATCAGTGAGGAGGGTTCTATCATCAAGAAGATTTGAGGATTGAGCGTTCCCTTGAGCTTGGCCAGCAGGCCATCCTGCCATACACGGTCAAATGACTGTTGGATATCCAAGTACGCTGCCACAACGAACTCCTTGGCGTGGAATCCGTCCAGGACAAAGTTGACCACCCTGTGTAGTTGTTCGGGTGTGCCATGCCTTAGGCGAAAACCAAATTGGAACTTTGGTATCCTCAGTTTCTCTGCAGGAGTCTCCAAAATTCTCCGCAGTTGGCATCTCTCCAGCAGTTTTCCGAAGGCTGGTAGTAGGCTAATAAGCCTGTAAGAGTCCAGATCGTCTGGTGGCTTTCCGGGTTTGTGCAACATTACAATGTTTGCACTTTTCCAGGCACGAGGGAAATAGCTGAGGCGTAGTGCAGCGTTAAAGATGAGCAACACCGATCATTCATACTGCAGCTACATATATGCTATAGTCATCGGATATTGATAAAACTTTGTAGAAATGTGTATAATTATATAAATTAAGAATTTACCAATAAAAAGGATGTTTTCATTAAAAACAAAAAATTTTGTCTCACAAGAACTAGTTTTTCGACCGATCGTTCCTATGGGAGCTATATGATATAGTTATCCGATTTCGACCAAACTTAGTGAAATCATGTGAAAGGATAATAAACTAAGAATTACATACTTTGGAGGCGTTTCCATTAAAAACAATTAGTTTTTCTCATTAAGACTAGTTTCTCGACCGATCGTTCCTATGACAGCTATATGCTATAGTCATCCGATCCGGCCAATTCCGACAAATGTGCAGCGTATTTGTACTAAAAGACTTCATGCAAAGTTTGGTGAAGATAGCTTTAAAACTGACGGAGAAGATCGGTTGATGCTGATCAAGAATAAATATACTTTAAAGGGTCGCAAACGCTTCCTTCTACCAGTTACATACTTTTGCACAACTTCATGATCCCCCTTTTCCCATTCAATGAAAATGGGAAAAGGGTATAAAAACACCTCGAAATCGAGAATACGTTGCCTTTAACAGACTTACGTTGTTCTTAACGGTTGAACAGGCATTGGCCCTTTCGGAGCTGTGTCAAGCCATTTAACTTTTACATTGTTCTAACAGCTACTTATCGATATTGATACTTATCGAAATAGGTAAATAGGAAATATCCCAAACTGGGAAATTATGCACTAAAAGTCCCCACGAGAAGTACCATTAAAAATTCCTTTACCTTTTCCCTTATGGGCAGGGAAATTATCACCACGCGAACAATAGATGGCGCACTTGATAAGCATCAATGGCAAAACGTGAGCAACAGATGGCGCTGCCTAGCACTAAAGCTTTCGTGATGACCGAGAAAGTTGCGATTAAACTATTTTAAGCTCATTTCGGCAAAAGCGGATGGATATTCGGAACTGCCAATTGGACATTCCATGGCATTCGAGAATTTCCAGACATTCGGGAATTTCCAAATGGATTTTCATTTGGAATAACAGTCTTGTTCGCTTGCATATATTGTTGAATTTGCATATAAATTGGCAAAATAAAACAGCTGATATAAGCATTTATATAGCTGTAACATATTCAGGCGTTAAAATCGACAAAGGTTCTGTTACGGCTGTTGATTTATTAACGCTGATTTTTAGCAGCTCGCATTGCTTTTAACAGCTCGCATTGCAACTTATATCGATAGCTATCGGAATATGAACCCGCGTGCATTCAAAACTAAGCATAAACTTGTCAAGGATACATCAAACGTTCGGGCAATTGTTAAACATTCTTTGGAAGGCCCCAAGGTGTGTAACGAACGCTCTTTTCTCTAAGGGAGTGCCAAGTCGAAATTTGTAGGCGTTGGGCAGAAGTTTACTACCCTTTAAGGGTAGTTGCCATTTTTTAAAGGCTAGGTATTCTTGAGCCTGCTGACATTCACTTTTCAGATTCTAAATTTAGAAATCTTTGTTGTTCTTGCCACGGTTGTTGTTGTATTTTTGTTCAAAGTTGACCAAAAATTAAAAACATAGGCCCATGTTTCACAAGATTTGTTAAGAACTGATGGGATATTTGAGATCGTTCAATAAATAATTTTTTTTTTCTTTATCCATAAAATGGTTTTTATTACCTTAAATGAAAGTTGTCATCTACTACTTAATTATTTACAAAAAACTAGATCATTTAGCTCGTCACAGAATGGCAATTTTTTAAATTATACGAGATCAATTGGAAACGGGAATGCAAGTGAACAGAACACAAATTAATTAATTAATTAGGAATGACTAAAATTAAAAACTAAAAACTAAAATTAAATAAAACTAATTTAAAATCCTTCAGGCGTATTGCAAAACGTGGAGCCTTAAAGTGAACACGGAAAAGTCCAAGGTCCAAATTCTAGCCCTAAATGAAAACTGGCACCTAGAATCGACTGAGTTGGAAGTAGTCAAACCTACAAATATCTGGGAATTTGTATATAGAAGAATAGAAAAGAAAAGCTTAAAGATGCGAAGGTACATGGAATTCTCTACTAAGTAAAAAAGCTGCTTCGATGTTTCGTTAAAAAGTTGTTTCGTCTGCCAAGCTTGACGCCTAACAGGATGCTCTATGTTGAAATTGGGTTGTCTAAGCGACATATTTATACCGCAGACATGCATTTTAAAATGTTCAAAAAGTTTTCAGTATGCCAGACCATATGGGCCAGGTCTTTAATACGCGAACGTCAGCAATTTTTTATTCAATTAACCTAACTACCACGCATGGAGTGAAGCTTTCCTTAGTTTACCACTCTAGCTGGGGATCCTGGGCGATGCAAACTCTTTGCAAAATGGAAGCAGCTTGTTAGCATGCTTTGAGGAGTCTCAGAGAAGCGCTGAGCGGCAAATTTTCAAAGAGTTTCTCTTCTGCCTTGGAGAAAGGAACTATTTCAAAACACCTTCACATTGGATCAAATCCGTACCATCTTTAAGGCTCTAGCCTTGCCTCTAGGTGAGATTCTAGATCTAAACTTTGTCCCAAGCAGCGTCATTACATGCCCAATATGCAATCTCGGAGAAATAGAGAATATTTTGTCCCATTTTGAGGGAACACCGTTTGCTTCATTTTGGCAAGGCAGAGCTACAACGGCACGAGACACAAAACCTTCTAAATGGCACAAACTGGTCAGCACTTTATATTTTTATAAGACACAACAAATTATCGGAGGACAGTTCAAAAAACTTAAATGAGTTCTTAGCTACGCAGTTGAACGATGTGGTATCTGGGGAAGACCCGGGAAGCCAGGTGTATTAGACTGCGAAGTGAGGGATTTAAATTGCAGTGATCGACAGACAAGTCGATTCGATTAAAACTCTTGTTTAACATTTTTTTCATATCTTTGCTAAATATTAAATTAAATGTAATTAATAATGGTTGTGACACGGAAATCTCTAATTATTTTCAATTTAAATTTTAAATATTTACCTTTATATGAAAAGTGGCAAGTATATTTACGGTTGCTGGATCAGATGGTGATTGTAAAGCGATTTGGACCCACTACCTAAATTTACTTGGCTTTGAACAGTCGGTTTCAATTCGCTCAGTTTTCGTCATCTAATCTAGTAGCCTAGCATTTTGGAGGCACTTCACATATAACGGGTGACAACTAAAAATCTGCACAAGCTTTGAGAGAGCGCGCCCTTAGCCGAGCTTTACATAAAAGCTTTCGGGATGACATTTCTTTCTCTTTGTTCTCCTGTCAACACGTTTTCATGCCCCCCTGACAACAGTTTTGACAAGTAGTCGCTATCATGCTGTCCGAGCAAGAACGTCTTCGTGTTCGCGTTGTAAAATTCTACGAAATGCACGCTGACAAGGGTAAAGTGCTTACAGTAAGCCATTTTACCCAAGAGGGCAAGTCCAAACGCACTATTTATAGTATTTTGCAACGGAAAATAATAAAAGACAAGTTGGAAGTGGTCGGAAAGCATTATGACCGGCCAAGCTGTCAGAAAGCTATAACAAAGGCAACATAAGTCAACGAGATGAGTCCTCGGCTCAAACTGTGCGAAATTTGAAAAAAAAAAAATGTTTCGAAAACTCAATTCGAGGATCAGTTCGTGAAACTGGAATGTTGGTGGATAAGCCAGAGGTCGCAACAAACGGTCCTCTCTTTACTTTTTTTAGGAAACGAGAACATATTAGAGTCTCTACAACCCATTGCATACTTTGGTGCACCAGCAATAACTAGGATATTTTTGAATTTTTACACAAGTTCCAAAATAGGTATATCTCCATTGAAAAAAATCGCAGAATTGTTTGGGACAGTTCATTTCGAAGCTAAGGAGTGGTACTTTCCGATGGTATCAAAGAGAGTCCAAACAACAGAATGGATTCTCCAACTCTGGTCTCTGGTCTAAAGATCTTTGTAATTCAATATAAATTATTTGAAAAATATAAAATGTCGTTAAAAACGCACCTGTATAAACAAGTTCTTAACATCTTTATAATTTTCCATGCTTTCTCAATAAAGTCAAGGGAATCCACGTGTTCATAAAAATCTTTTACTGCAAGCTGTATAGCGTACTCTTCCGCTTAAACTATCCACCCAGCTAGACGTGATCATTTTTAATTCAAAAATGGACTATAACGGTTGGTCTTGGGTTACTGATTAGGAATATACAAAAATTCTTCCCTTACTCCCTAAGAAAAAGACGCAATTTCAATTTGAGTTTTATTTTTGAGCAAAAAATAAAACTTAAAGAATAATCATTACTTCATGAGTTTTATTTTTTTGCTCAAAAATAATGATTATTGGTTAAGTTGTAAAGTATAATTTAAAATTAATTATTGCTGCAAGCTAAAGCATTCGAGCTACCCTCGCCACACACATATGTGTATGAAGATGTCACCTCGAATGACTTGCTTCAGTGCAAGTGGGTCCATCTTTCCTATGCACACTGGGCCCAATGGCCGATTTTTTGGCATAAAGTCGAAAATTTCATGGAAACAAGACTCATTTTTGATAATACATTTTCAAACTACATAGTCTATATACAAAGAATCAAATAATATTTTCGATTGGCAACCCTGAAATTGTTATCGTCAATCGAAGTCAGCTGTTGAGTTAAGTGATTGTTGCGAAAAAATTGCCGTCAAACTTTTGTTAACTTTGCGGACTTGCACGTCGTATAACTTTGCACAATAAATTACTGCAAATTATGGATATTGAAGGATATTAAATATGAATCTGAAAAAATGTAGCCGTAATATCCGAACATTTAAGAAGAGACATTCTAACTGGCTATCATTAAGTAAGACAATTTTTTCGGAAAGACAAGAGGAGACGCACAGCCTTAAAGAAATGGGTCGTCTAAAGCTGCCATATAATGAGGCAGGACAACGCGTAAAAAGAAAGTTGGCTTCCGACCTAGCGGGCTATTGCCATTATTATGGAAATTGCACCAGTCTTTTTATGCATGCAGCCGCGGTCTCTGCCAAAAAAAACAAATGAATGTGATACAGCATATGTCCTAAAGAAAGCAATGCATCCTTCAAATGGACCAAGTGAAGTTAAAAAAAGCTTTTTGCATCTGAACCCATACCTCTGTCTCCTAGTGAAGCACTAGAATTTATGCTGGGAAATTCTTTGAGCAAAGCACAATATAATTCAATGCGAAATCTTAACATAAAGCAAAATTCGGACATATATCCTAGCTACAAAAGTATTCAGGAAGCTAAATTACAGTTAAGACCTGCAGGAATTTCTGCAACTGAAACATTGGCTGAAGTTTCATTGCAAAGCCTGTTAAACCATACTGCTAGCCGGACTGTACTTATGCAGGATGAGATTTTTAAAAATCTTGATATTAGGAGCGCCAAATTGATTGTTAGCTACGACGGCACAACGGGTCAGAGCATGTATAAGCAGAGATTTGAAGTAAAAGAGTCGGATTCCCTAAACCAGTCTTTGTTTGTGACAACAATCATTCCCATTAAGCTAATAGATGATTCAGAGACGGTTCTTTGGCTAAATCTGACACCCCAGTCAGTCAGATATTGTAGGCCACTTAAAATGGAATTTGTCAGGGAGAGCAAGGAACACATACTCAAGGAAAAAGAAAATTTAGACATAAAAATACGAAACATGTTTCCATATATATGCGCAACTACGAACGGAAACCAAATTAACATATCATATGATCTTTATAGCACGTTAATAGATGGCAAGGTTTTAAATATTTTGACGGGCACAAAATCCTGTCAATTATGCCCGATCTGTGGAGCTGGACCTAAACAATTTATGGCAACCACCGATATTTCCGCACGGATATTTACACCAACTCAGGGAACTCTTCAATACGGGATTAGCCCTTTACATGCCTGTATACGAATATTTGAATTGTTACTTAAGATTGCTTACAGAATGGAATTCAAACAAGTAAGGGAGCTGCAGTCGAGTGCCCCGACTACAAAATACCCTGTTCACTTGATTTCGTTTGTTTTTCATTACATACACACACACTCACACATACACACACTCCAACATACACACAAACGCATGGCATGCGGCCGCGCTGATAACTGACAATGCAAGACCCCCCCTCTCTCCCACAAGCAAAATTGATTCGTATATAATTTCGGTGTTTATTGTCCGATCTTAGTGATCTTTTCAGAATAGATAGACATTGGGATTTACTTGATATATGTAAAGTTTGGAAGGTCTATCTTACAAATTGTGGCTCTGACAGTTTTTTGCGCTTAAAGGGGGGAGGGGGAGGAATTTTCCAAATCTGAAACAAACTCGTATTGAATCGGGTATACACCTACCTACATTTGTGGCTCTAGCTCTTATAGTCTCTGAGAAACACGCGTTCATACGGACAGACGGACGGACGGACAGACGGACGGACAGACGGACAGGGCTAAATCGACTCGGCTGTTGATGCTGATCAAGAATATATATACTTTATAGGGTCGCAAATGTTTCCTTCTACCTGTTACATACTTTTGCACAAATTCATGATCCCCCTTTTCCCATTTTCAATGGGAACAGGGTATAAAAATGGCAAGTAAGGCATAAATAGAAAGAAGTAAAAAAAGAAACCTGAAGCCTCCTTTGTTGTGTTGTGTGCCTCTGTTTAAAGCTATGTCAATAACAAAAGACCTCGAGCCTGTAAAAACTACAAGTGTAGAAAAAGAAAGATTTTAAGGCATACCCTCTTCGGAACTACTGAGATGACATTGTAGCTCTGCCTCTATACCCTCCCTGCCATGATTTTCCGTTGGCCAATAAAAGTTTATTGGAAAATCCCATAATCGGCTACGACCCGATATTTACCCCATCCTTACCAAAGAGGAAAAATTTTAATTTATTGACTTTTTCTCAAAATTACTCATTCTTTCTTTTCCCATAATTAAATTTACAAAATAATTTCCAAATAAACTTCATTCATTTTTTCCTAACAGATTCTGACAAAATGCGATCAAAATATCTGTGCTTAGCACGAAATTAGATCAAATAAGGTTACGAAAATAATAAAGACATGATAAAGAATAATAAGAGGCTTAAATACATATACGAGGTGTGTTCAAAAAGTATCACGAATTTTGAATTTTCGCGGGTTACGTATATTCGTAAGTTGGTACTCATGTCTCTCATTTATGCCGACAAGCTCGGCTATTTTGAATGTTCACTTAATTGTTGATAAGGAATATTAATAAGGAATATTACCTGCAAGTTATGCGCAATTTGCGCGAAGCAATCCGCAAGAAACGCCCGGATTTTATGGAAGAACAAAAATTGGCTTTTGCACCACGATAACGCCCCTGCTCACACATCGTTGCTTGTGCGCGACTTTTCGGCCAAAAAGATTGGAAAACGAAGATTGGAAAACCCGTTGGCACAAGTGTATAATATCTCATGGGGATTACTTTGAAGGGGACAAAATAGATATTCATGAATAAATAAATAATTTTTAAAAGAAACACAAAATTCGCGATACTTTTTGAACACACCTCGTATGCAACAATAATAATATTAATTTAATAAAAATAGAGTAGCATAAATTCGGTTACTTTTGTTTCAGGCATATAAAGAAATCAAAAGGAAACCAAAAGAATTTTATCAAAATAATGTTTGTATGTATTAGGAAAATATATATGTGTGGTACAGCTTGTATTAAACTTCAATGCTATTAAGAATGTAAGAAAAATACTCTTTGCCCTTCAACATTACGTTAATCCAAATATCGGAAAAGAATACGAAAATCGCATGCGAGTTTAAAAGTTGAGTTGCATTGAAACAAAAAATAAGCGAAATCAAAAGTAAATTATTACAGCAATAAAAAGAGAAGCTTGCTTAGGAACTTTTCATGAGATTATGTCTCTGCTCATTCTCATTCTTTGGCCAGATCAGATGGATCAACCGAAAGCTTTTACGGGACTTTTTGGTTCTCTTATAAGATCATTTGCAAATTACACTGTTTAACAAAAATTTTAAGTATGGTTCAAAAAGTAAATAAAATCAACCAACTGGTAGCACTCACCCCATCTGCAGATTCCGCCGAAGGCCTTCGTCGATTTTAGTAGATGTGTTGTTTTAGCTTTGGGAAAAATATAATATATTGCTGTTGGTTTTTATTTATTGTTTTTGGATCACCACTTCACTGCACCAAATTTGTATTTCTCCTTTTCATTTTAGTTTCTCGTTCTTGTTGATAGGTATTTTGTAAGTTTAAAGCAGGGACAGGCAGATTGCTATCTCGGAAAAGTCTGAAAGCAGCGCTGCTCAAACACACATAGTATGAGCTGTACAAGAGCCGCTGCGTTGCTTGCTTTCCTACGCCGTGACGCAGTCGTTGCTACTGAAATTGAGAGCAATTTTTGAGCAGCTCTCACACACACCAATGCAAAAATGAAAATGTATTTTTTGCCTGCCTCTGGTTTAAAGCATTTTGCACACACCTATACACTCACACATGTTCGTTTTCGTTTTGCCCTTTCTTCCTTCTCACAAATAAAATTATATAAAAACTTAACACTGCCTTAGATCTAACTGGATCATTTTCTCTCGCTTTTCGTTTGGATTTGCACCGGTGGGGGTTTGATTTCCACTTCTTGGATGAGAGATAACTTTCGAGAGACGGATTTTCCTCTGGCAAGGGTGAACACACTTAATGACTTTTTCGATTGGGCTTTTCACTTGCGATAGACTTTACACAACACTTTCTTAAGGCTTAGATTAGTTTTTCCGGCATGAAATTTTGGGTAGCTTGTGGACACTTGTGAGGGGAGACTCTTGAGAGGGGAGACCTTGTCGGATGGCCACTTGTGGCGGGGACTTTGCCACGCGAAATTTCTTCTCCTCTTTGTGGGCCTGCAGACAGGCGACTCGAAGTGATAAGGTTTTCGCTTCTGGATCGAGCTTTGCCCTCGCTGCACTGACGTTGTGTGATCGAGCTTAGCCCTCTGCTAGCTCTCTGAATTTCAATGCTACTGCGGCTGCCTTTGGATGAAAGAAAGGCAAGGTTTTGTTAACCAGCTGATCGCATAAAATTCGATGCAACCGACTGAGTGTAAGGGAAATTTATGTAGAGAATGATATTTTCCCAATTAAAAGTTGACTTACTCGAAGTATTTCCAAAGCTAAATAGCAATGGGTGTTGGTTGAATTGCTTAATATAATAGTTTAAGCTATTCAAATTTTCTGGATGCCTTCAGATATGCCCAGATAGATTGAAAAAAAATGTATGGCCATGTGAATTTGGCAAATTTTACAATTTGTGGAAAATCACACTCAACACTCCTTGTCGGCTGCTCGAAAGAAAGGAACCATGCTACGAACCGGATTTGGAAAGAAACCTCGTATGGGAAATATGGAGACTATATTTTGTTACGAAAGACGTAACATTTGTCAAAATTGACAATAACGCCCCCTATTCCTTACGACACGTCTCTTCGTAAGCCAAGTGCTTGCGTCTTCACCAATACCAGCCGCTAAATTTAAAATAACCTTATTTTTAATACATAACTTAAATAATTTAAAGTAATGAAAAAAATAATATAAAATAATGAAAATAATATAAACTAGTAAAAAATACTTAAATGTTAACTTAAATTTGCTTAATGAAAATAAAAACTTTTACCTTCCCAATTATTAAAAAAAGAAAAAAAAAGGAGAAATGATCAAAACTAAGGAAAACAATTTTGCTCGCAGAAATTGTTCATTACACACCATAATACGCAGGATGAAATGGAGCTGGATAATACGTACATTGCGAAAAAGAAAGAACAACATCGCAAGGAAGGCAATGGAATGGAACCCGTTGGACGGAGTCGGGCGGTCACGTGGCAGACCCACAGAAACTTGGAGGGAGGACTGTCGGAAGAGAGGAGCAGAGCATCGGGATAAGTTGGGGAGAACTGAAAGCGACGGCCAACAACAGTGTTCGCTGGAGGAGAGGAGTGTTTGATGCCCTATGTCCCACTAGGGATCGGAACTAAAAGAATAAGAAGAGGAGTCCAATTGAATACTGGAGGCAAATATGCAGCAGCTAGATACCCTTTACTTGCGGATACTTTTGCAGATGCCATCTGAATGCATCCATTTTGAATGGCTGCTAATGGATGAAATTTCATCCCGTTGTTAATTAAAAGTGCCGAACCTCCTTTAATAACCGTTGTGTAACCGTTGAAGAAAACTTTCACACCAGCAAGAAGGTGAGTTTCCGTAATCATCATGATATGAATTTTGTGTTTTACAGGGAAGCAATTAATTTCGTTCCCATTGGCTATGAGGCCACGAGAATTCCATAATGCTATGTTGATGTTATTATCCATATTTTAGGTTACAATCTTTAATAATCAACTTTTGAAGAAACTGATGAAGATCGTAAAAACGGGCAAAAAATAATATCGTCAGAAAACGTAAGAACATTAACAAGGTAGATTTTCCAGATAAGAAACTAATTTTTATTAACTTTTTCGTGTTTTTTAATGATTTTGTTCGGAAACAAAAGGTGATTTGAAAAAAAAAATGACAACAATTATTTTTAGAAATACGACGTTACGGCCAAATGAATTTTTTGAATTTTCAGGGACGTTAATTCAAAACTCTAACAAATTATAAAAACTAGAAAAAAATTTGGAAAACAAATTTTTTGACTGCTGTAAACCCTTTTAAATTGGGATTTAAGCAGATTTCCCAATCGCATTTTTCCCCTTACTTGTGAGATTTCCAATTATATCTACAACTTTTAATCACGTTATGTAACACAGAATCAAAATTTATCCAAATTTACACTTGAAGAGTGTATTAAAATATATAGAAGGAATCATCTCCGACCACATAAGGTATATAAATTCTTGATCAGCATGACGAGCTGAGTTGATTTAGCCCTGTCCGTCTGATTCTATGCTATCTCCTCCCTCAGTTTTAAAGCTATCCTCACCAAACTTTGAACAACATCTTTTGGTAGAAATCCGCTGCACATTTGTCGGAACCGGTCGGATCGGAAGACTATAGCATATGGCTGTCATAGGAACGATCGGTCGAAAAACTAGTTTTAGTGAGAAAAACTTTTTTGTTTTTAATGGAAACGCCTCCAAAGTACGTATTTCTTAGTTTACTATCTTTTTTCATGATTTCACTAAGTTTGTTCGAAATCGGATGACTATAGCATATAGCTGCCATAGGAACGAAACTAGTTCTAGTGAGAAAAACCTTTTTTGTTTTTAATGAAAACTTCCTTATCATTGGCATACACTTATTTTATATACTTTTACACAATTCTACAAAGTTTAGTCGAAATCGGATGACTATAGCATATAGCTCCCATTGGAACGATCGGTCGAAAAACTAGTTCGAGTGGGGAAAACTTTTTTGTTTTCAATGAAAGCTGCAAGGGTATACAAAACTTCGGCCGAGCAGAAGTTAACTTCCCCTATTTTTATTTATCAAAAAAATAATAAAATAAAAAAATCTTTAAAAATTATTAAGGACGAAGAAATATATCAATATATTTAATAACACAGTTCAACAAATGCGTCATCGCTGGCTCTCAAATGAATTGTAGCCGTTCGAGAGAGGTTTCGAGCTGAATACAAGCCAATTTTCAGAATTTCTCTAGCACTTAGAGTTTTTGAGAAATCAATAGTCAAAGTTGTTAAATATTTAAATACGTAAAGGGAACTTTCATCTTTGGAGGCAATGAACTAAGTTACTGGTTGATAGGTAGGTAGCCGTACATAAATTAAAAAAGATGAACAATTTATATTTTCTTGACTACCACAGCTGTGTGACGGCTCGTTCAATCAACTCGCTTCTTCGATCAACTCGTGCTATCGATCGAGTAAAATTTCAACCCTGCATCGAATCTATCGGGATGAGGCAAAGGAAAACTATCGAAAAACTTCATTGCTAGCTAGGTCATGAAGGTTTGCCTGCATCTCCTGCCCCTCGCACCTTTTCCCTACAAAAACAAAGAATGCTTTGCCCAGATTCTGGGTGCGTTTCCTAGGAAGTGCAGGGCAGTCGCAAAGAAGTTGTTGAATGCTTTCTATATCCTCCTCATTCGCACAACTGCGACAGTAGTCATGGTGGGGCACGCACATCCTGATGGCCTTATGACCAATGGTGCAGTGCCCTGTTATGACTCCCGTCATAGTTCTAATCCTGGTCTTGCTAAAGTGTTGGAGTTGGGAAGTTCTTTTGAGTGAGTTGTTACAACCGAGTGTGAGGTCCCATTGTCGTTCTGTCTTAGTTCTGACCTTCCACTGTACTTTCGTCATGAAGTCAGTGCCGAGTCTTTGAATGTCCGTTACCGCTTGTGTCGCTGGCAGCGTTCCTTCGTTGCCGGTATGCCTGCGTGACCAGGTACCCAGACGAGAGTGATGGAGTGCAGTTGGATTTGGTTCAGTGTCGTCGTCGCGATGCGATGCAGACTAGGTTGCTCTTTGTGGCGTTTGATGACAGAGCCTTAGAGGCAGCCTGGCTGTCGACGAAGATTGAAATGTTTCATGGAGTTTAGTCCATCGTGTATATCAATTTAGCCGCCTGCCAGACAGCATAAATATCTGCTTGGAAAACGCTACACCAGTTCGGTAGACGGGATGAGTTCTTCGGAGAAGATGCCTGCTCCTGTGCCTTCTTCCGTTTTCGAACCGTCTGTAGAGATGGAAAGCTCGTTCTCCCTGATGGTAGTGTCATGCTTCCATTCCTCTCTCTCCGGGAACGAAGTTCCAAAGTTTTCGATCCATTTCTGAACTGGTATGCAGTAGTCGCTTCCCATTGTCTCTGCACTTATTCCTACTTCCTGTAGGATACTGCTGTGGCCTGATGAGGTAGATGCTTTAAGAAGTTTCAGTTCCCGGAGTCTTACTGTGCTTCTCGCTGCTTTATACTTTAGGAAAGAGTCTACTGGTTCCAGGTTCAGAAGTAGATTCCAAACCACCTAAGGAATAGATCGCAGGAACCCTGTAGTACCCAGGCAAGCTGCTCTTTGTACCTTATGGAAGTTGTTTATTTGATTTGGTGTTGGCCGCCTTCAACTATACCAGCGCTCCATTGGTAATGATTGGTCTGACGACCGCTGTATAATGAATGATATAAGGTTGAAGACCCCACTTCCTACCGAAAGTCTCTTAGCAGGCGTAGTACGCGCCTAGTGCCTTCTTCATTCTTTCCTTGGAGTTTCTCTTTCTGGAGAATTTCGAGTCCAGAATGACACCCAGATACTTCGTTAAGCTGCGCTCCCCCGATGGATGGGAGTGTGAACTCATGGATATTATATCTCCTTGAGAACAGCACCAGTTGGGTCTTCTGTGGGTTAGCCCCTAGACCCTTCTGATGTGCCCATCTTAGGGTGCTAGCAAGAGCAGATTCCAATAGCTCACTGATTGTGGGTAAGAATTTACCCGTTACTTTTAGAACCAGGTCATCAGCGTATGCTACTACCCTACATCCGTTAAACCTCAAGGTAAGAAGAAGTTCGGTGAGAACCAGGTTCCAAAGAAGGGGGGAAATTCAGAGTGCCTCTCCTTTTTCTTCTTCTTATGTTTCCTGCACAGAGAGTGGAGTTGATCACTCTGCTGCTAAGCAGGTTCCTTAGCCAGTGAGTAATCATCGGGCGTGAGCCAATTTTAGCAAGAGGTGCCGTAATCGACTAGGACCTGACATTGTTAAAGGCTTCCTCGATGTCAAGGAAGGCCTCCAACGCAAACTCCTTCTTATTCAGCGATTCCTTAATGTTCCCTACCACTTCATGTAGTACGGAGTCAAAAGATCTCTCCTTAAGGTAGGCGTGCTGCGCACCGCTGAACCTTTGTGGTGTGAGCCTACTTCTCAAGTGGAGATCTAGGAGTCTCCCCATCGTTTTCAAAAGAAACGATGATAGACTGATTTGTCTGTAGTCCTTTGGAGAGTTGTGGTTTACCTTCCCTGCCTTGGGGATGAAGACCACTCTCACCTCCCTCCAGCTTTCTTCGATGTAAGCCGTGAGCAGACATCCCTTGAAAATCTTGGTCAGCCATGGCAGTAGATTCAAGATCTTTTCATCAGGTGCCTCGTTGATTTGTAGATTAGTTGACCCAACCTCTGGTACAGCATCTAGGCAGCCCGGAAAATGTGTATTTACGAGCCGTTCCAGATACTGTTGACTGTGTTTTGCGTTTGTTACGTCCGGGTTACTTAGTAACTCCGGTTTAAGTGGATCTTTAGCTAGCACACGTCGAAGTCTGGACGCTTCACTGGAGCAAGCAATATCATCGCAAAATTTTGCCCAAGAGTCTCTTCTTGCCTTCCGGCACGCCCCTTTGAATTTCGAGAAACCCAGTCGGTAGGCGTGCCAGTTTTCTTGTTCGTTGGTCGATTTTGCTTTATTGAAGAACCTTCTCGTTACCTTCCTAGTCTGGCCGAGCTCCGTTGTCCACCACACTTTGTGGCTGTGCTTTGGGGGTCGACTAGCCGGCCAAGTTTTCAAGATGGTTCAAAAAAAAATCGAAGAGAGCTTCAAGAAGACCTGGGCAGTCTGGCAAATGTGCCCCAAGAAGAAATAGACTGCGCAGAACCTAACCGTCAATTCCCACTACCCCCTCCCATTACCAAATATTTCCCCCCATATTGGGCATCAAAATGGACCAAAAGGCCTCTGGGTGATCTCGGCCAGTACCGAGTAGCCTATTTAGCCTAACCATGTGATTGGTGATGGCTTCTTGTACGCTCTGCAAGAATATAACAAAGTTTTTAGATGTTTCGAAGCGGGAACGCACGACCTTTTGCTGAACAACATCAGGCCACTCTCGGAATTATCCAAGACTACACCTAGTGACTCCTAGTGACTACACAATGGGTTAGTCGAAATGAAGTGTAGAAATGGTACTGTAGCTGCGACTTGTTGCTCCGAGCTATCACAACCAAGGGATCATTTTGGAGTGAATTAAGCAACTGTCATATATATAATGAATTAATTACAATTTTCGGTCCTGTTTTAAAGCCTGGTGACTAGAAAACATCGGGCTTCTTGTGACCTTTTCAGATGAATTATTGGATTTTTTAAGCTCGTTCGATGAACATGTGTCTGTGTGTTGTGGATGGACAGACAGTAATTTTCTTTTGTTCAGGGGCTCATTCAAAGCTGGGCAGGGAAATGGAAAACAACAGTAGTAGCGGCTGCCAAAGACAATACGCAAGGCAAGGTGGCATTCTGGGCGGGTCGCAATGGCAGCGACGAAGCGATTGGCCAGCACCTGCCGCTGAAAGCACTTCATTGGCTGTAGTCCATGCGCTTCTCTCTCTCTCTCTCTCTGAGCGAAGAGAGTGGCGGACGCGCTCTTCGGCTCGACCTGACAGACAGAAACGAGCACAGTCAGTACTCAAAGAGCATTGCCGCTGCTGGACCACTGCGCCTCTCGCCACGGCTGCTGTGGAAGTGGAATTTGGAATCGGAATATTCGAGTCAGTGACAATTGAACATTGCCACGCAGTGGTGGTGGGTACTCGTACTCACACTCACTCCAATCCGCGCGTGCTTTCGAACCAAGACGATCCCAGCCCCGCCGAATCGACAGCAACTTACTCCTTTACTTGCCGTGGAATTTCAGTGCGAACGCGAGGCCGCTGATACCGTGCACCGCTGCTGACAATGCCCACTAAATGTGAACCGGCCGTCTCCAGGGGTCAAACACTTATCAAAAAATAACAAAACTAGAAATGTGTGCGTTGTGTGGCGTCGTCGTTGTCGAGCGGCAAGTGGTGCAGTGATGTGTGTGTAAAAATAGTTCCGATCCGCGAAGGGATTGCTCGACACTTCCACGTGAGATGTGACAACCAACCATTCAGAAAGTGAATACGCAATTGTGCCATAATAATAATAATAATAATAATTAAAGTAGATATCCCATATGCTGCATAAGCGAACCTAGTCAAAGAGTACAACTCTTACACACAGTTCATGGAATAATGCGCCAGGCCTAGCTGCAGAGGTGAGTGTCCTACCCCGGCATCCTCTACAATCCGCGTCCGCGGGCTCTCGAATTCTTCTCGCCGCCTAATTGCGCTCAGTGGCGCTCGCATCTAATACCAATACCAGCTTTGCCGCACAAGCACTGGCCGCGACAGGTGCACTTGCCACGCGAGAAGATCTCTGCTGCTGCTGCTGCAAAACTGGAATCGAAATCGGCGAGGCCGGAGGGGCTGCTGCTCGTGCAGAGATCGGCATTCGTTGGCAGGACTGGTTTGTCGTTTGTAATTGCCATTGCCTGGCCAGAGACCTGCTGACTCTGACTTCGACTCCGACTCGACGTGTAACTGTTTCGGTTTCGTGCCTTTTGTTTCATTTGCGTCTGCGCACTGGGCCGGTTCCTGTTTCGGTTTTGGGAACACTTGGCGCGAGTGCGTGCAATTAAATCAAATTTCCCAACATGCAGATCCAGATCTGCGATTCATTTGCTGTCAACTCAAATGCGGCCCGTTCCCGCTCCCGCTCCCATTTCCATTTCCAAGCCTGTTGCCAAAGCTCGCCTAATGATGCTGCTCCATCTGTCAAATTATTTGTTTCTGGTTAGTTGGTCGTCGTCGGCCGCTTGTCGATTGTTTGTTCAAGGGTGTCACCGTGGAACGCCATAAATTCTGCAACTGGGCAGCGCATAATAAGGACCACGGATACATCAAAGAGACAATCAAGGCGAAACAATGACGCAAACACATTCAAAACCAAGCTGCAAGCAACAAAGAGAAGATGCGCCGTTTAAAGGCGTCTTAGAGAATTTGCTTGCTTTTGCAAGACAGATGACAGCGATCAGCACAGTGAACACTCGCGCAAATCGATTCCTAGTGCTAGTAATGAATGGGGGGCGGGAGGCATGAACTCTTTTTCACCCCGCTGACAACTAAGTTTTCTTTTTTAAGAGAGGTTTGGTATAGTGAAATATCTTGGGATATTTTAAACTAATATATTGAACGACTTTAAAAGTGGCATCGATTTGTTGGACTTGTAGTTTTGGCCTACACTCTAATTATTACCAGAAAACAAGCAGAGCGAATAGTTTAAGTACGAAAGCTCTTGAACACAAAAACTGTTCGTTCTTTTTAGGCTAGGGGAGGGAGGTGAAGAAAGCAAGCACATTTAAGATAATAGTGCTCCCATAGTTTCGGGGGAGAGGTTTGCACTCATTTAGAATTCCCAAGCAGTTATGGCACTGCTGGCATGGAGAGACAGCTGTTGGACTGACAGTTCACAAGCAAAAACTGCTGCTGCTATGCGGTGTTGTTTGTTCCTTGCTTTAATATTCTATGAAATTAATATTCTATGATATAAATTTAAACAAAAAAGGGAAAAACAATTGATTTTTAATTGTTGTTTCATTGGAATATGCGCGCCTTTACTTATGAATCGGTGGAGCTCTTGATTCAAGAGTGAACCATCGTGAACCTTGAAACTGGTGAGCTCCAGTAAAGTCAGTTTAGCTATTTTCCCACCAGATCCAGCTATTTTGCAAGTTAGAAAGCCGGAAACTATTCAGTTTTGCCGGAGCCTGCAATTCTAGTAATTTTGATAAAGATATTTGCAATTTTCTAGCTATGCAACAATTCTGATAAAACTGACTAAAGATGTTCCTGTTTTTAAAATGAATTCTGTTCTGTTACTAATATAAATATCCATTGAAAACTATACCTACAAAAAATTTTTACCACCCTTTTTTGTGATTTCAAATCATTAAGTTCTGTTTTCCTTTCCGATTTCTATCAATCGATATTTGTAAAAGTTCTGAATTCCAAGAAACATTTAAGACATTCGATGACGAATGCATATTTGAGTATAAAAGCAATCGGTTTTTGGAAAATTTCTGGGTTTGATCGAACATGAAAACGGGAACAGGTTTATTTGTACATTTGATATGAACAATAGATAAAAATACCTAAAAAGTATAGAAGAAAATAGAAAAGATTCTCGGAGGATCATCTTAGACCGTAAGGACTGCTCCAAAAATTAATTAAGCTGTCTAATCAAAGTATGTTCAATAATAAGCCCTTGTGGGCACATTAGAAAAATTTAAGACCTCGCTTCCAAAAAAGGATAGTTCATTTTACTCAGCAACAAATGTGAATTCTTCGTAGTTTGTATGTGTGTTACGCAATCAAGCAGAATTGATCAGCATGACGAGATGAGTTCATTTAGCCTTGCCCGTCTGTCCGTATTCTTGATCAGCTGAGTTGATTTAGCCCTGTCAGTCTGTCCGTCTGCTTCTATGCTATCTCCTCCGTCAGTTTTATCTATCCTCACCAAACTTTGCACGAAGTCTTTTGGTACAAATACGCTGCACATTTGTCGGAACCGGCCGGACCGGATGACTATAGCATATAGCTGCCATAGGAACGATCGGTTGAAAAACTAGTCTTAAAGAGAAAAACTTTTTGTTTTTAATGGGAATGCCTCCAAAGTACGTATTTCTTAGTTTACTATCCCTTTCCATGATTTCACTAAGCTTGGTCGAAATCGGATGACTATAGCATATAGCTTCCATAGGAACGATCGGTCGAAAAACTAGTTCTAGTGAGAAAAACTTTTTTGTTTTTTATGAAAACGTCCTTATCATTGGCTTACAATTAATTTATATACTTTTACACAATTCTTCAAAGTTTGGTCGAAGTCGGATGACTATAGCATATAGCTCCCATAGGAACTAGTTCGAGTGAGGAAAACTTTTTTGTTTTTAGTGAAAAGTTCCTTTTTATTGGCATATTCTTATTTTATATACTTTAACACAATTCTACAAGGATTGGTCAAAATCGGATGACTATAGCATATAGCTGCAGTATGAATGATCGGTCGAAAAAGAAGTTCTAGTGAGAAAAACTTTTTTGTTTTCAATGGAAGCTGCAAGGGTCGGCCGAGCCGAAGTTAACTTTCCCCTATTTTTTTGTATTCTTTTGTATTTTGTAATTAATAGTCAACTTAGCCATTCAACAGTGGGCAGCACTGGCGATTGGCATGAACTTTGTTGGTCTTCTCTTATATTATTACGAAATTGGGCAGAAAATTCCAAGGAATCTGTATACTTTTGCTAAGAATTTGTCTTTAATAGCGAGGAAGCACCAGGAAAACAATTTAACTCCCTTTGTTTGATATTTTTCCCTAAATGGACATTAAGAAAACAACAACAAGCACACTTGCTCCCATTTTCGCATTTTGCAAAAGTTTTGAGATTTTAAATGGTTTTTATACCCTTGCAAAGGGTATTATAAAATTGTCCGGATGCTTGTAACGCATAGAAGGAAGCATCTCCGACCACATAAAGTATATATATTCTTGATCAGCACGACGAGCTGAGTTGATTTAGCCCTGTCAGTCTGTCCGTCTTTCCGTCTGTCCTTCTGTCCGTCTGTTTCTATGCTATCTCCTCCGTCAGTTTTAAAGCTATCCTCACCAAACTTTGCACGAAGTCTTTTGGTACAAATACGCTGCACATTTGTCGGAACCGGCCGGATCGGATGACTATAGCACATAGCTGCCATAGGAACGATCGGTTGAAAAACTAGTCTTAAAGAGAAAAACTTTTTTGTTTTTAATGGGAATGCCTCCAAAGTACGTACTTCTTAGTTTACTATCCCTTTCCATGATTTCACTAAGCTTGGTCGAAATCGGATGACTATAGCATATAGCTTCCATAGGAACGATCGGTTCTAGTTCTAGTGAGAAAAACTTTTTTGTTTTTAATGAAAACGTTCTTATCATTGGCTTACAATTAATTTATATACTTTTACACAATTCTTCAAAGTTTGGTCGAAATCGGATGACTATAGCATACAGCCCCCATCGGAACGATCGGTCAAAAAACTAGTTTGAGTGAAGATAACTTTTTTGTTGTTTTTAATGAAAACGTCCTTTTTATTGACATACACTTATTTTATATACTTTGGACAAATTTCTACAAAGTTTTCTCAAAATCGGATGACTATAGCATATAGCTGCAGTATGAATGATCGGTCGAAAAAGAAGTTCTAGTGAGAAAAACTTTTTTGTTTTAAATGGGATCGCCTCCAAATTTCGTAATTAACAGTGTATTATGCTTTTCCATGATTTCACCAAGTTTAATCGAAATCAGACATCTTTATAGTATAGATCCCCTAGAAAAGTAATGTCCAAAAAGTAGTCTTAGAAAAGCTTTTTTCTTTTCAATGGAAACTGCAAGGGTATACAAAACTTCGGCCGAGCCGAAGTTTACTTTCCCCTATTTTTTCTATTAAATTTGCTCTAAAAATCGTAAAATTTTTGCGAATGCGAAATCGGGAGCATGGCTGCTAGATGCGTCTAGAAAACTTTTTAAAATTGATTCAAAATACCTCAACATTTATTTCCAATACTAAAACCTTTAGGGCTGTCGTCGGTCTGCTGTATTGATAAAGCTCCATTTACACAACCTGATCGCTCAGCCGAGTTTTCGTCAGCTGAGCAACTCAGTTCACCGTTTACACATGCCTGAGTAGCTCAGTTCAGCCAGTTACAGAACCATTGGTTCAATAAATATATCTAGATCATTTGTGAATTGGCCGCGCATATTGCCTATTTTTGTTTTATATCCACAAGTGATTTGCTCTCAAGTTGTGCAGCAAACTTTTCCAAACCTACAAGGTGGGACAAGTCAATAAGGCGCGTTACATCAATTTTAATGTTTTATTTCAATAAGCCGTGACTTGACATAAATAAAAAACCAAACCGATAGCTAAAAATCGATAACAATTGTATATCGAAAGCCAGGAAATGAAACGCTGGCACACCTCATTCAAGCATCCCTATGACGCTCAGCTGAGTGGTCAGGTCAATTAGAACCGGTTCTATTTCGAATGATCACTCACCTGAGTAAATCAGGTGCCTACTCCGACGCCTGTTTACACGAACTTTCAGTCACTCAGGCGAAAACTCCGCTGAGCGATACCGAGACGAAACGGAATTTAAATTATTTGAGCCAATTTCGAGCCAAAGAGAATCTAGGATGATCAATTCACTCTTGAATCCATTCTTTCTATACTTAATGTCTGAACTGTTCCCATATCGGATAATGATGTCTTGGAAGCAATCAATGACTTTGATGACTCAGTTAAGCCGGACAGTGATGGAATTTCTTCTTTTCTCCTGTAAAGAAGAAAGATCTTCATTCTTTGATTTGGGATCTGGGTAGCCTGCCAATCTTTCCCTAGGGGTTATCTGGGCATTTTTGGTCCTCCTCTAGATGGTTCAATAGAGAACTTGTCGTTCTGATCATTGAACTCTGTGTTTATTTTGATAAATGATTGACTTGTAAACATTTCAAAAACTTCCTTGATTCAAAGGCCTCACTGTACTTGTACTCAACATTAGTGGCCATGCACCTAGGCCAAGACTTCAAAGTTCGAAGTGACACTGTCGGCAAAGCCAAAAGCGCGTCCAGCCAACTGCGATAGTAACTGAATCGCAGCAGAAGGCGGCGGCGGGTAGACAATAGAGGAAATTGAGAATGGGAAGTGGGTGAAATGGTTGTGATGGCGGCTAAACGAAAAGTCGAGCCCGAGAAACACAATTGCGGAATTGTTGAACTTATTTACGATAAGGACGCCGTCAGAGGCAACCATTAGAGATCGGCTGGGTTGGGTGACAGGTTGCATATGAATGAAGCTGGTAGAGGCGGGAGAAGCGGCTAGACGGATGCCTTGAAATTTGAATCGATATTGCAAAGATTCTTTGGGAAGACTCCCAAATGTCTTCTCTGGCATGCAGATATCTCTGTCAACACACAAACACACACACTATTGCACGCATGCTCATTAAGTTACACTCAGGGGGAGAGCTCGGAGGCAGAATGACAGGTTTTTATCCAGTTCTCGCAAGCTGGTAAAACTGGACAACCGGAAAGCGGGCAGCAAACCAAACAAAACAACAAAATAAATCGCTTATTCTGAACTTGTTTATCTCACGCATTTTATGGCGGCTATTTGCGATTGGGATTTCGGCTATGAATAAACTCTCCGAATCGCTTCTAATGAGTAAATTGTGCGACGATTCGATTGGTGCGTGCGCTAGTTTTTGTTAAAAGCTGAATTTCTCTTCGTAAGGGAAGCGGGAAAACTATGAAGTGCCCATTCTAGACTAAGTTCTCAAGCCTCTCTCCTCGTAAAGTTTTCATGCTCTGGAAAACGAAAGCGTATTTGGGGGAGTTACTCATGTAGACAAGTGTTTATTTAAGTGGGCCGGTTTGCAGGGCATTAACAGAAATCCTAATGTTTGGTAATATACAAGAAGAAATTAGGTGCACATGGGTAAATTTTGGTTTTTGGTTGGACCAGCTTAAGGAAAATCACCTTTCTTTTGCCCTTTTGGAAAAACTGTTGCTTATAATTTGATATTGTTGCGAGGTTGGTGGCCGGGTGGCTCAGCGGTGCGCGAGCGCTGTGGGTTCGATCCCGCCTCGGAACATCTAATGAAAAAAAAGTTTATTCTTTGAATAAACTTTACACCCGGTCTCCCCTCTCACCTGTTGCGAGGTTTGCTTCAACATAAAACAGCTTACTTTGTTTGTGCCCAAGTTTTAATATACCTACAAACACTAACTGTTCTTTCTGATGAGTAGACCTCGGATTTTGCATATTTCCATATTTTTCATCAGATTGATACCACACATTGTATTTAGACGTTTTATCGTTCAAATATAACAAATTTTATTGCATATTGAAAATATGCCAAATACATGCAAAAGAAAAAATATGCCAAAAATATGCAAAATATATGCAAAGTATGCTAAATATATGCAAAAGAATTTAATCGAAAAATTAAATTCTAGAGGTATTTACTGTTCGACAAAGATCACTAACACTGGTTCATCGATAAGAATGGCTTTAATTTTCTTTCGAACTTCCTCATGCTGCGCCATCAAAGTAAAACTACTTCTCTCTGAAGTGAGCAAATATAATGGCGTAATTATTTGGGAATAACCAGGGACAAATTTAAGGAATTATGAAGGTAGGCTAACAAAATGTCTAACTTCGATGAAGGATTGTGGTGGAGGCAAGTAGCAGTCTTCTGAAAGCTAAATTTTCCAACATTTAACGTAAGTCCAGCTTCAGCAAGTACTTTTAGAAACATTTCTAATCTTTAAAAACCAGGCTCTTTTTTCGGTAGTACCACCACAATATTGTCCATATAAACAATTAACTACGAGTGAGCAAGATCTCCCAGTGCCTTCCAAAATGCACGCGGGAAAACAGATGGCGCATCTTAGTCATTACCAATAATCTCAGTGTCAAGATCAGTCAGGCTGACTGATTGCTGAGACGCTGAACAAATATTAACAGATCTTGATTTGAGAATTTCGCGTCCGATAGCAATGTAATTTTTTTTAAATGTTCATCCTACCCTACGTGAAATTAAATTTCCATTATCATTTCATTAATGGCAATGCAATTTGATGTATGTACCAGCATCGCCAATGCCCTTTAGTATTTTGACAAAAAAAACTTTCTTACATAAACCATTATATATTTTAAACCTGAGATGGGCATGCACACATATCGTCACACTTTTCACACGCATACAAGCACATTTTGCGTGGGCTGCAGCGAAAAACGAAGTGTTTTCAGTACAGTGAACGCTGCAAGTTAACGTTCACTCATTGTGTTTATTAATTATTATTCGTTAATTTTGAACGCTTAGAAGGAGTATTAACAAAATTTATAAATACATAATGGTATATCTTGCCCCTTTCTATCGAAACATTTTCATACGACTGAAGACATATTTAAAAATAGCTGACAATTCTCCAAAGGACAACAACGTTTTGCTAAAGCTAATGCAACTTCGTAGGATGCTTTTTTGCAAGACAAGTTAATCTGCTGATCATCATTATCATTTTCATCATTATCATTGTCATCATTAGATATGAATCTATGTTATTATCAACAGCAATGAAACGCAGAAAATATTCCGCTTGCAATTGCAGAAGAATTAATTTTCTCTGCGCCCCTTTATATGTTTCATCTAGCATGTGACAAAGTAACTAATGCCGTCTTAAAAAAAAAATTAGAATTGCGACATAAAATGCGATTACATATTAAGCAATGTGGCCTGCCATCATCATTTTCTATAAAGAAAAATTCATTCTCCCATTCGGGCATAAACATTTTGGATCGCACTGTAAAAATTGATTTTTTTTTTGCTAATGCGCTGCGTGGTGCTTGCTTCTCAACTGTTCGCCGTCAACTAAAAGTACAATGTAAAGTCCAATACATGCTTCGGCCGACCACCGACGACAACCGAACATTCGTGATCTATACGGCGGTGTCCCAGAAATCTCTTTCAACCAAATTCCAACCCAAAACCAATTCTCGGTGTCCTAGAAATCTCTTTCGGTTGTTTTTAAACCTCTCGTATTTTGTTGGGAGATTTTGGCAAACCAACCAATACACTAACCAACCATTAGCGACTTCACGAACCCACGCAATATATCACAGTTTTTGTACTAGGACCATAATCTTATACACACACCTTTCGAACTCGACTTTCGACCTAGACTTTCGACCTAGACTTTCGAAGAAAACGAAATCTTTCGAACATCTGGGACACCGACGGATTTCTCTAGCGATTTGCAAACCAACCGAAGCCAAAATCTCTAGAGATTTCCAGGACACCCCCGATAAATAGCTTTCAATGCTTATAGCGTACGTGTGATTTTGTGCAGTCGGCCGCGGCAGGGGCCCTATGCACACGCTGCCTAGTGTGCTTAGGAACGTCGCGACGCGCCCATCTCTGTTTTAAGCCCTTAATCCTAATATTTTAAAAATTTTTATCCGAAACTGGTATAAAAGTAAGCTTTCTATAAAACATAAGTAACCCATATTCAGCTGCTTGGGTTAGAAAATATTAATCAAATAGTCCAAAAGGGGATGGACATAAGAATTATGACATGATTTCAAAATTGATTTATTCTCGGCACTGGACCTCAAATGCTGACGATTGATTCAAGTGAAGTTTTTCACGTTGAACCAGAATTTCGCTTTTCAAACTCCATATCTCCAACGGATTAATTGTAAATGAGACATGAAATTGCTGAAAATGGCCTATTTGGCCATATTCGAAGGACCAAATACTCCAGAAAAAAGGATGTTTTTATAAATTTGATTTGTTCGTGGCTTAGATCTTATTATCTGTTAAAAGAGAATTAAGCCTTAATCATTTCATAAGAGATAAGTTCATGATCGATCTGCAAAGTAAGGCTTTTTTGTGTTTTACGCGAGTGCCAGTCATACTTTGCAGATCTGTGCCAGAAATGGCACTGAATGGTTGACGGTTTTGGTTTCTTTTGATCGGGCTCAGTCCTATCCTTACGGCCGGCACTGCATTTCTTCGATTTGTTAGAACGTAGGCACAGATCTCTCTTCTGATGTCGGGTATGTCAGGTTAGCACTATTATTATTTGTTTTCTAGCTTGTATATAAAATTAACATAAGTATCATTTGCCATTTTTGACAATATACCACCCTCTGAATCGCTTTTACATTATGATTTGATTTGTTCAACAAAGAAAATTGTTTGCATATTTTGCATATATTATGCATATGCATTTCATGAAAATATGCAAAAAAAAATTAAAATATGCGCATCGTTTTCAACTCATTTTTCAATTAAACGAACTTTGGCGTCATCGAAATTCACCTATCTTAATTCTGCAAAAAATGACAGTAAGATATGAGATAAAGATGTCAGAATTTGCTGAATTCAAAATCGTAAGAAATCTGATTGTTTTCTTCTACGTTTGAGCTCTCTACCATCAGAAATCAAATAGTTGTTTATCACCAAGTTCTTTTTTCAGACCGATTGGAAGCATTCTTTGCTCTAACTTTAATAATAGCCAAGTAGAGCATCGCTATAATTGAAGTCAAAACACAGAGCAAAGTTGCCTTCGGCTCGACCGAAGTTTGTATACCCTTGCTACACGTTTAAAAATGATTTTAAACAATAATATCATTTTCGCTTTGAATGTACAATACTAGTTTTTTATATGATAGCTAATCGATACATTCATCCGCTTTTAAAAAAAGTCGGTTAAATTGTGCTGAAGCAGACAATATTTCTATCTGGCCAGTTCCAGTTCTCACTTGAACTAGTTTTATGACGGATCGTTCCTATGGCAGCTATATGCTAAAATTGACAAAATTTTGTAGAATTGTGTGGTAGCATATTAAATAAATACATGCCAATTTTAAGAACCTCTTCATTGTAAACAAACAAAATTGTTTCCTACTAAGGTTTTTTTCACAGTCTATTTTTCTATGAGATATAGATGATCGATTTCGACAAAACGTAGTTGAATCATGGGAAAGCTTAGCAAACTAAAAAATACGATGTTTTGGGGCGTTTCCATTGAAAACAAAAACTAAAAGACCTCGGGCAAAGTTTGGTGAAGATTGCTTTTCAAACTGACACCAGAAATAGCATAGAATACTTTACTTTATGTGGTCAGAGATCCTCCTTCTATGCCTCTTCAAGGGTATAATAACTTTTTTATTAGATGTCCCGTTGAGGGATTGAACCCACGACCTCTTGTACAGTAAGCACACACTCAACCCGCTGCACCACCAGTGCGTCAACTGTTAAGGGCTTGTCGCCATAGACATGAGCCTTCACATAGCCCCACAAAAAATAATTCGAAAGAAGTTCAATTGAGCTGGCCCACTGAACTGTGTACCGAACTCGCCTCTCAATTGGGCAATTGTTTCGCGTGCTGTGTGGCATGTGGCACCGTCTTGTTGAAACCATATTGGCAGTTCTTTTAATTTTTCTGGCTGCTGCTCACACCTAATACGCCATTCCTGTTTGTTCACGTATCCATTCAATTAGAAATGAGCTTCGCATCTGAACACAATTTTTCGATAAAAAAGTAGATCTCGATCTGCCAACTTAGCCGTTTGGAAGTTCGGTTTTAATACTTTGATTCTTGCACCAGCTGTATTTAAAAAAGGTTTTGTACCCAAAGCCTTCCGCAAAATTGTCCACGTAGTGGAGTAACAGAGGCCCAATTGCTGCAAATGTAGCCGAATCTATAATTCACTGTCATTAACAACACTAGCGGATACAGCTGCGATATTTTCTTCTGTCCGCACTCTACGTATGCGTGTTGGTGGTTTAATATCCAATAATGTAAATTTGGTGAGAAATTCAGTCACAAGATTCCGAATAACTGCCTTAGCGGGGTGTTTCCCCCCGGGCCCGTATTTTTGGCGAAAACTTAAATGAACTAAGTACAACATGAAAAAACCCCCCGGGCCCGGAATTCCCTTTCGACGGACCTGCAAGTAACGCATCAATAAAGATAACGTATCAATAAAGAAAGTCGGAAAACATAATTTCATTTTATGTTTTATAAGCGAAGAATAAGAACAAAAACAACCCAAATACAGAACGTCGAATTGTGCTCTGTTTGATTAATATTTTAATTTAGATGCTAAAACAAGAAAGTCGGTGAAGCGCGACTATATCATGCTCTGTACCTGTGAAGTGCTGCCCATCACAGTGGCGACCGGTGCTGCCCATAATTGTTTGTTTTCCTCAGTACTCGACAACCGTTTAGCGGATCGATAAATAATCCTGATCACTAAATATTTCTAGAAGGTGCGAACCTTCTATCTATAAAACTGTGGGAGATAGGACGTTTTTTGCAATTCGCGGGGTCGGGAGGGACATGGCAAAAAGTGAAAAAATTTTGATCTGCCTGCGAGTATTAGAAGCATATGCCACATACATGTCAAACCTCTATCTCTTACCATCGCTGAGATCTGTTTGTTCAGACGGACAGACAGATGGACCTGGCTAGATAGACTCGGCTGTTGATGCTGATCAAGAATATATATACTTTATAGGGTCGGCGATGTTTCCTTCAATGTTTTTTGGTAATAACTTAACATAATTGTTGCTAAGCTTTAAATACTTTTTCTTGGCATTTGCCATCATGTCGGACGCGTCTGTCATTTTTCAAGACCCAATGTAAGAAAGAGAAAGAAAGAAGAGAAAGTACATTTTTAAGAACGTGGTCTTGTATGTGGACTTGCAAGTCTGAAAAATAAAATACTTATATTTCGAGTAACAAATAAAAATCAGCGGCTAGTGTGCGCGACCGCTGTGCTCATACGTCTTACGTGCTTGGATATTTAGCAAGTTAAAATTTATTCAGTTGATACAGCCGTGTACGTTTTTCTATATGAACGCTTCGATCTCAGATAGATCTCGATAGAGCCCACAACTTTCATATGTAGGTAGGTGTATTTA
The DNA here is from genome assembly GCA_018904265.1 of Lordiphosa collinella. Classification (NCBI taxonomy): domain Eukaryota; kingdom Metazoa; phylum Arthropoda; class Insecta; order Diptera; family Drosophilidae; genus Lordiphosa; species Lordiphosa collinella. The sequence continues at coordinate 129,615 of JAEIFV010000686.1, forward strand.
AATTTTGTTTCAGATTTGAAAAATTAGATTACTGCGCTCTAATTACTCGTTTTTGAATGAGCTACAAGTTATCTCTGTCTGCCTGCCTCTCTCACACTTTATAAAGTCAGTTTGACTTCGAACAATAGTTTTCAAGCGCTGCAAGCTGACCTCTACCCTCGATGAACACGGCTGCCGCCGATCAATAAGGAATTCGCACGGACTAAATATTTCCCCACATCTCTTGGCTAAGGGTTTGGCTTTGTAAATCGTGGTCTTCTCCCTCTCTACCTCTCTAGCTCTTGTTATGGCAATAACCTGCCCATCATCTGTGCTGGTGATTATTACACTTGTCGCTCCCCATTGTGTTGTGGACTCACGTTTATGGACCCCCGCAGCACAAGGACCAGTCGTTACATGTATTATGTCTACTTATTGTTAGGTTAGAAAGGCCGCTGACAAATCTGCACTAAAATGCTGCGAGCGAAAAGACTTTGGGCTTGCGACATATTGATTTTCCAGTCAAGTTTGCTGTCTTCAACAGTCATACACACAAAGTGCGCACTTTCCCGACTAATCCCTATCCTAATCCGCTTAAGGGTGCACACATTCGCAGTTATAGGCAAAAACTACGAGTGGCGCATCGTTTTGAGCTCGAATGGCTCAAACATTTCTTAAATTATGGAATGAATTGTCGATGAAATTCTTTAGAACTTAAAGTGCATTTCAGATTTACTTCTTTGTGAGAATAATTTGTTGTCAGTGCTAGCTTTTCTAAGCTAGGCCATTATTTATTTTTGCAGAACTCAAAATCGGATTACTAGTATATTCTTTGGCTGCAACAGGACCGATTGATCCAAATTCCAAAAATTTTGACAGAAACTCCAATTTTTGAGGTATGTGCCCCAAATTTGGTTTGTTCACATATTTTGGGCCCACAAGATATCTTACCAAGATTTGCTCGTTTTAGACCATTATTTTATTAGCCGATCCAGCCGATTTGCACCAAATTTGTTGGTTTTTAAGCAACTGAACTAAAACTTGGTTTGTATACGTGTTTTTAACTCCTTAGACGACCCACCAAATTTGGGTCAGTTCAAAACACTATTTCACATAGCTGCCATATAAACGATTTTTTTCACATACAGCTAATTTAATGTTTTTGTCGATTTTGCATTATCAGCTAGCGCGTGCGCGTGTGTGGGTGAGTATGTGTAAGTCATGTGTGTGTGTGTGTAGAACATGATTGAAAACAAACGAAATCAAGGGAACTGGGTATTTTGGACTCGACTACAGCCCCTTTACTTGTTTAATCTTTGCCAGGAGAGCTATTTCTTGCATAGTAATGCATAGTACGTATTCTTTCCTTGCCGACACTCTCGGTTTTGAAAGTGCATTCCTAGAACTTATAGACGAATCCTACAAATCCGACTATCGGGGTGACACAGAACCACACTCCAACCGAAAACCATTTCTTTGGTGCCATAGAAATCTCTTCCGGTTGCTTTCAAGCCTCTCGTATTTTGTTAGGAGCTTTTGAAAACCAACCAAAGCCAATACACAAACCAACCAAACCGACTTCACGAAACTACGCAATTTAGCACTGGTTTTTTTAGTTGGACCATAATCTTATACACACACCTTTTAACTCGACTTTCGAAAAAGAAAGCGAAATCTCTCAAGGACTTGCAAACCATTTGCAAACCAATGACTAGACCTCGGTTTTTGCATATTTTCTAATCGATTTTAATCCTGTTGTCTGCATTTAGTGTTTTGCTGACGGTTAAAAAACATGAAAGAAAGTCGGTCAAGTCCGACTATAACATACTCTGTACCTGTGAAGTGCTGCCCATCACCGTTGCGACCGTTGCTGCCCATAATTGATTGTTTTCCTTATAACTCGACAACCGTTCATCCGACAACCGTTCATCCATCTTTACCATTCCCTTGGCGGATCGACAAATAATCCTGATTACGAAATATGTCCAGAAGGAACGAGCTTTCTATCTATAAAACTGTGAGAGAAATGACTGTTTTCCAATTTGCGGGGAAAGTAAACTTGATGTGCCTGCAGGTATAAGTAGCAAATGCCCCAAGTCAAACATACATGTTAACCACTATCTCTTTCCAACTCGGACAGACAAACAGACAGACGGGCGGACATGGCTAGATCGACTCAGCTGTTGATGCTGATCAAGAATATATATACTTCATGGGGTCGGAGATGCTTCCATCTGCCTGTTACATACTCTTGCACAAACTTAATATATTCTGTGTACCTCTGGTAAATCTAATATTTCTGGCATGTTGTCGCTTGTATGGCGGCTTGTAATTCTCAAGTTGGAATTCCATGCCTTGGGAATGGAATTCGCCGTTCAAATATGTTTTTAGTCAGTTCAATATGCTTTTTTTTTATTAACTTTAATACAAAATGGGCATAGCTAAATCAAATATGATTGTTATAGATTTTACTATGCGTTTTTTCCCTGAGTGTAGATAAAAAAATGATTGTTAAAAACTTTTATTATAGAACCTTTTGCCGAAACATTATTTAATATATAAATATATTTTACTCAATGGAAAAAACTCCTCAAGAAGCGGAGAGAAGTACCCAGAAGGCTGTCGCTTTTTGCTGGCGAACTCTAGCGACTCACATTTTATTTTGCCAGAAAGAAAAATTTTATGTTCATTGTCTTTTCCCTGCAACTGTCACTGGAGTACCCTGCCCCATCACGACTCCTCCACCCCATTTCGACTCCCAATCACCCCCACTCCCCACTCGCCTTTCGGTGTTGTTTTATTCATGGGCAAATGCGGCATACGCCGAATGAGGCGTATTTTTATTGCTATCGAATTACTCGAAATGTGACCACTTGACCAATCAATGAATATTATATGCCTATTTGTGTAAGGGCACAGCAATATGCTGGACAACTCCAACCCAACCTGTGACCCAGAGTTATGGGCCCAGTGCGTAGATGAGAGCCGTGGTTCCGGGTCGTATTCGAGCCCTCCAGGGTATTGCGGGAAGAGTGGACATAATCTCCGGGTCGCTCAGTAGGATGAAGTGCAACCTCATTCCTCCCTCGCCTGGCTCGCTTATAAAAATAAACTACTCGTCGGCGCAGGAGATGGCTGGGGAAGAGGAAGTCGCATTCATGCCATAAAGACAAAAGATCACAAAACGTTTGACAATGAGATAATGACACAACATCTGAACCACATCTGGGCACCACATGCGGCTGCTTATTGTGAGATGAGTGCACCACTGGCACGGATTAGGGTGGATTATGCAAAACTGTCCACCTTGCTCTCGAGAATTGAATTTCTATTGGAGTCGGTGCGGTTGAGACCGAGTGTGCGTGCATCAGGTACATCGCTGCATCGGACCATCGCTTCAGGTACACGCAGAGGCTCGTACCTACATACGTATGTACATCAAAAGAGAGCGTGTGACGATCGGCAACTAGATTGAGACAAGGACTGTGACTGAGACTGCAACGCAAAGTGGTTTTGCCTCCTCTCGCTGGGGCAATACATCATCATGTTGCGTTGGCCAAAGCCAGAGCAGCAGCCAGCACCGGGACCGGGTCGCCAAGTCGTTGACTTGCAGTTATTTTTTTTCGTTTGTTTCATTTGGTTTTCTTCGTTGCGCTGTCATGTTAGTATTTCTTTTTGTTTTGCTTTGGGAACTTTATATGTGTGTATGAATGCAGAGACAACTGAGAGTGTACACACTGTTCACCCTACTCCCATAAGCTGCGGGAGTGTCTGCCTGCTGCACATCTGCCCCTGGGTATGGACTTGTCCAGAAGCTGGGCTGAAACAGGTGGAACGGGGGACGCGACAAAGGGGTGACAGGGTTGCAGGGTATTCTGCTGGCGTTCACATTTCGTCAACGAAATTGGTTTGTTTGCATCGTTTGTTTACTTGCCCCGCGGTATTTCTGAATAGCGTGAACAAAGCGCAAGCAAGAGGAAAAGTCTCTCAATATGGACAATATTTTGGATTTCTCATCTTCTAAATAACTGCTATGTGTCAGATGAACTTCAATTTACTCCGTTTGTGTGACAGATAGCTCTTTGCCTTTAGCCCTTAGCCTTGTTATTGAGAGCAGAACAATCACCACTTAGAATTAAGGAGTTTGTTCTAAATTCCACTTCCACGAGAAATTTGAGACTTAAACCCGGTTTTAGGACTAGATTTGGTCTTTAAACCACTTAACTTTTGCGGAATAGGAATTGAGAACAAGACAATATGCAAAACAAGTAAAGGCGCTGGGGTCGAGTGGCCCGTCTCCAAAATACCCTGTTCGCGAGTTTTCATTCATTTTCTAAGACTGTGTACACACACACTCACACGTACTCACACGTTTACTTAAGTTTTTGCCAAAAATCCGTGCTCCGGGCCACTCTCAGAAGTCTGGGCCCGGGAGAAACAGGCCAATCCCACCATCCTGTCGACGGGCCTGCCCTTACAGCTTGAATATATGCTATAGTCATCCGATTTTGACAAAACTTTGTCGAATTATGTCAAAGCATATAGAATAAAGAAAGTAACGCTCCAGCTAAACGGGTGAACAGTCGGTAGGGGAACGAGTTAGGAGATGCGCCCGGGCCGGGTCGACCGAAGCGGAGATTTCGCCACCAGGTGCAGCGAGATATTTCGATGCTGGCTGTGCCTTGACCGTCTTGATTTAGCCCTGTCCGTCTGTCCGTCTGTCAGTTTCTCCTCCGTCAGTTTGAAAGCTTTCTTCATCAAACTTTGCAAGAAGTCTATTGGTACATATATGCTGCACATTTGTCGGAACCGACCGGATCAGATGACTATAGCATATAGCTGTCAAAGGAACAATCGGTCGATTAAACTAGTTTTATTGAGAAACTTTTTTTGGTTTTCAACTGAAACGCCTCCAAACTTTGTATTTCTTAGTTTACTATGCTTTTCCATGTTTCCACCAAATTTGGTCGAGATTGGACATCTATATAATACAGCTGTCTTAGAAAAGTAAGGTCCGAAAAGTAGACCCATTTAGAAAAACAAACTGCAAGGGTATACAAAACTTCGGCCGAGCCGAAGTTAACTTTCCCCTATTTTTGTTGATTTACGTTCGACACTTAAGTAAAAATTTGTAACATCCACGCTTAGTAAGAAATGCAATCGTTTTTACTAAAATCTCCAGCGATTTCCAATATTCCCTGGATGTATCGTTGAAAAATTACTTAAATTGTTTAACCAAACCTCATTTTTCGAAAAAAGTGCACTGGTTCGGGTTCAGGTTCGAGGTTCTTGGTCCGATTCGCGAGCCCTGGAAAAGCCCGAACCGAATGAGAACCGGCATGGGTTCGGTTCCGGACCAGTTTGCAGCCTTGGTTAACATTGAAAGATTTGAGTATATTTAAAACCACTTTGTTTGTCTTCTTTAATTTAGATTTTGGCCATTCTTACTAGATTTGCAGGTCTGTCTGTCTTTTGCCCGATTCGTTATTCACTGTGAAGTGGTTACGATAGAAAGGAGAGTATTTCCAAAAAATGGTTTAAGTCTAATAAAATTTTTAAATTGAAAACAATCTTTTGAATGAAAAAATAAACAAAGATTTTGCTATACTTTCTAAGGAAACTCGTCCAGGAGGATTTTGTAATGTGTGGTATTAACATTCCGGCCCTGCTCAGAATTCTCTCTTTATTCTGCCTACTTTCCCTTCTCAAAACTTATTACCTAACTAAGACGAAGATCCTAAATCACAGCGCACTGTAGCATTGCCCTGTCTCACGCTTACACATGCTGCTGAGCTGCTGCTGGCTCGCTTAGCAAGTGCATAGAATTGCGGATGGACTTCCATTATCGGGCCTTCACTCTAATCAGTGCAGGGTCTGGCCTGGCTCACCCCGATATTTCGATGGCCATTTTAAAGCGGCGGGACACATTGTTCTATTTTGCACCCTATCTCTGCTCTGCTCTGCTCTGCTGACACGACCGAGCATTTAGGCAAATCCGAAACAAACGCTTCGTCTGTTGGTCGGCGGGAGCGAGTCACCAGCCTCAGTGGAACAATACAGCTTTTGTTCTCGACGCATGGGTACTGTGTGTGCCCGCTAGGGTGGACGTTTGCGCTACGAACGAACGCTTTCCCGATACTCGAAATGCGCTTACACATTTCCGCGATGCCTATTCATTTATTTAGCTTACTGCTGGATGCAATTTACGGTGCCATTGCTCTCCATGGAGTTCACTGCGCGCTGGTTGCGAAATGGGACCAGGAACAGGTTGATATTTTAATGCGATCTGAGCCCGACTCTGCCAACGTCCAACGCTCTGCTTCAAATCTAAGCAAATCTGCATAACTTTGATAAGAGAAACAGAAACAGACGAACAGCGAGATAGGCAGAGACAGAAACAGAGGCAAGTGCGTTGCGGCTGGACACAAATCGAACATCATCCTCGTGTTCCCCACCGCGCGCTGCCTCTCGAATGATAAACGCACATCCACTTCAGCCCATCCTCGCTTCGACTGCGGCCTGGACCAACAACAACAGAAAACAGGAAACAACATTGTACGTTTTCTTTTTATATGAGCTACCCCGCGACTATTCGCGGGTATGCTGGGCCGCTTAGAAGACAGAAGGTCGAAGTCGGGAACCCTTTAACATAACCATTCAGAGACTCAAGAACGCCGTATGCCATAAATATCCCAAATAAGCTAGAGAAATTCTGAAACAGCTAAAACATAAAAGCACAAGAATTTCCTTGAATACCTAAAAATATCAAGGATGCAAATTGATTGGATTAGATCCCAGCTGCTCGCTTCAGATGTGAAGTAAGTAACGCAAAAGCGTCTCAAGTCTTGCCGCTTGGACTCGAGAATGACCCTCTTTCCGGTCAAATATGTCTAAGCACCAAAACAATGAAGTATGTCAAATATACTCACAAGTATTAAAAAGGAACCGAAAATAACACTTATTTTCATAATAGCAGAGTCTTATTGTAATTCTCAAAATTAACAGTATATTTTTATTTTTATACTCGGTAAATAATAATTATTAAAGACTTGCAAAAGTATGTAACAGCCAGAAGGAAGCATCTCCGACCCCATAAAGTATATATTCTTGATTCTTGATCAGCATCAACAGCCGAGTCGATATGGCCATGTCCGTCTGTCCGTCTGTCTGTCCGTATGAACGCACAGATCTCAGAGATGGTAAGAGATAGAGGTTTGACATGTATGGGGCTTATGCTTCTTATAATAGCAGGCAGATCAAGTTTATTTTCAATTTTGGCCTCGCCCCCTCCCACCCCCGCAATATCGAAAAAGCGGCATATCTCCCACAGTTTAATAGATAGAAGGTTCGTTCTGGACAAATTTAGTAATCAGGATTATTTATCGATCCGCCAAAGGAATGGTAAAGATGAATGGACGGATGAAATGATATGAGCAAACGAAAATTTAATATATCTGGGCTGCTCCTGCAGCAGCAAAACACATACATATGTATGTAAATGTATGTATATACATATGAGGAACGACTACACAGCAGAGTGATAGCCAACAATAATTTAGGACAAATTTTTATTTAACGATTCATATTGGATCGTTGTGGGTGTGATGACCCCGCCCAGCCAAAAATTCCACCTTTTAAATGAATTAAACCTGCAAATATATTGTCTGAGTAATTCCAACAACGAAATCCTATACAAAACCTAATTGGATTCTTGCACCTAACTGGGACGCTCTCATTTTCCCCCTTCCCTTTCCCTTTCCTTTCCCCCTTCCCTTTCCCACATACACAATATTGAGAAATATAAATTAGAGATGGTCGCGGGACAAATATATCGCCCGATACCCATCTGAATACTAAGACGAGGATTGTTTAAATTGCAAATAATATAAAAATAGTCTAGTTCTTTAATTCTAGCATAAAATCAAGCAATCACAATGATGTTAAGTCATTCTGGTCACTCCGGAGTCCCGCGTAGTTTTCGATGTACGCCCATCTCTAGCTCTGGCAAATGCAAAGTTTTTTTTTGTCTGCGGTGCGTGCCAACCCTCTCTCTCTCCCTCTCTCTCATAATTATACTCTGTTCCAAAGGTACATAGAGTATAATAAGTTTGTGCAAAAGTATGTATCAGCACTTTAAATGATAAGTATTTAAGCAACTTAAGTCGACTCGTAGGTCTTTATTCATATAACGACCCCATTGCTATTGCAATGGCCTCCTCGTGGTGTTCCCTGGATACCGATTTTATATAATATAATCGGGAGCAAATGCGAGCGGCGACCCCAACTGGTACAGAGTATAATATATTCGGCCTTGACCGACTTATAATAAACGTCATTAATAAAAGTTTCCTAAGGGCAATTTAAAAATTCAACTGATGATGAATATTGAAGACTTTTAGAAAATAGAAAATAAAAGCTATCGAAAGACTACACAGTGCTACTAATTTCACAAAAATACAAAAACCTATCATACTCTGTAGAGCAGATCGCGTATAGCACTTCCTCATGCTTGGTTTTCCTCGGGGACACCCAAAATATGAAGATATGGCTCAAAAACCTTTTTGTGCTCATTTTGCTAACTTAACTTGAAATAACTCGCGAATAGACCATCTGATTTTCTATAAACTTGTTAGTTCCGATAGCGACAAGAAGATTCTAGCATATTATATTCAGTGCTTTCAGAGATGTAACGCGATGACTGATAAATGCGAGTTACAGATCTGGTATTTACAGCTTTTATTTTTTGGAAATTCGTACTTTAACTACTTTAATTTTATTACAATAGTCCATTTAATTCTTTGTCAGACAAATGTTGTCTAGATAAATTTGGCTGCAGTTTGCCGATGTTATTCGCATGTTTGTGAGCCCACATCAGCAATCTAGTATCCTTTTTTTAATGTGCTTACAGAATAGCTTTTGAGTTAACATAAGTGCCCCTTAAAGTATGCTTTCCGAATGTTTGGTGGGAAATTTTGATTTAGTTTTTCATTTAATCACTTTCAATTTTACATATATGTTTGAATAGCGATTCTGTTTTAAGATTTATTCCTGTTCGAGTGCTGTTACCCTGTAGAGCTAGGTTATTCCCCAGCCAAGAAAACAATTAATTTATGTACTCCACTGCAGTACCATTTCTTTTTATTTAATACCTGGCATGTTTCTTATCTCTTTAGAGAGTTGGGAGATAGTTTGAGGATACAAATTGGTCATAGTTTGGCGACTTTAAGCTATAAAGTATATGGGATAAATAATCGATATGTAGAATCGCTTTTTTTCCTCCAATGGATAAGTCGGCGATGTATCCCTCAAAACGCACATTGAAGGCAAGAATGCGATTATGCAGCTCTCTACAGTATTACTTTGTACAACCGGCGGACCAAAGTGCATTGTTATGAAATAAGCTCTTCCTTTAAAATACCCCAAAAAATACCTTGCCGTGGGACTCGAACTCACGACTTCCACAGCCTAATGCGACTTTCTATCTAGTCAGTAACGCCACTGACGAATTATTAATTCGCAATTAAAAAAAATACCAAAGACTCAAGCAAAGTACCATCAGGTCCACCATTTCCACTTGTATCGAAAACAATAATGCTACTCCATTTTCCCTCGCATTCGGAAGGTTTTATTCGTGGTCCAAGAATGATATATATATGTATTTCTTTCACAAACTATGTTTGAATTTCCCACAAAACATTCGGAGAGTATTCTTTTAGGGGCATTTATGTTGACTTAAAAGCTATTCTGTAAGCCCATTTAAAAAGAATACTAGATAGCCGACGTTTGCTCACAAATATGCGAATAACATCGACAAACGGTAACCAAAATTATCTAGACAACATTTGTCTGACGAAAAATTAAATGGACTATTATAATAAAATCTAAGAAAAAATTTAAACCAGTGGGGCTTAAAGTAGGAATTTCCAAAAAAAAGTTGTAAATACCAGATCTGTATTTATCAGCCAACGCGTATAAAAGACAAATAAGGACAACTTGACTTATGCCTTCACGAAGTGCATCGAGCTTAGCACCCATCATGATACTATAACAAGGTATGAAAAAGAAAAAGAAGCTCATTGCCACACCTTGTTAATTCGTCATGGTACCCACTAGAGACCTACACAAGTAAGTAAAATAGTAACCGAGTAGTACTCGCCGGGTACGGCACCGTAGCACCGTGGCATCGTAGGAACCGCACCGTTTTAATCATTTTACTCATTTTTAATGAAAAAAGAGTATATTCTCGATTTACTTCTACATCGTACGCCTTGTTTTACATTATTTATAAGAATATAATGGACATATCCAAAAAGATAGAGTCTGGAGAGTATAAGCGGATTGAAGCAAGTAGTTCCAGCGATATGTGAAAATACTTCCAATTCTTTGGAACTTGTTGGATATGAGCCGTGCAAGAGATGCGAAATCCTTGTAAATTTCCCCAAGGATCTAGTCTATTAAATCTGCGAGTGCATGTTTGTGACAAGCGCTCAAGCACCAGTGAATTATTAATACCTTATTTAAAAAGCCGTTGCTGATCAAATCACCGATTGCATTTTGGAGTATACAGATTCACAAATACCAAGTAGACAAAGCTCTGACAGCGTAATAAATGTCCATTAATATTTTTATCCACAAAAGGTGCTCGGAAAGAAACTTTCCCTGATTGAAAACTTAGCAAGGCAAATATTATGAATGCCTGCATCTAGAGCTTCTAGTGAATCGTGCATCAACTCGGCTAATCGATCCTTGGAAGAACGGCGAACCAATCTTAGGGCGCGCGCACACGTGTGGCTGAAAGATGAACTGACGGCAAAACTTAATGCTGATCTTGACAATTAATCACACACCGCGCATGCAACTGTGCACAATAATCTCTGGACTGGTCCCTAAAATTAAGTTGTAAGCTCATCTTTGCGGAATCAATCAAGCATATTGGTTTTTTTCAGCTTTCTGACGTGATAAAATATCTTGCTTAGCCGTCAGTTCATCTTTCAGTCGCATATGTGCGCCCTTAAGGCTGAAGACTTGGATGCTATTCAATTTTTACACTCATTTTACCACATAACTCTAAATGAAGAACATGACAAAAAATGTTTGCATTGATTTTTTTGGTCAATGTAAATTCTCTCTGCAAATGGAAATGTACTTAAAATGATTTCAGCTCTAGTTGGATCCAATAGATCGATTTTGCTGGCTCGATCCGAAAATAAAACGTAAAATTATAATACCAATATAATACCAAATGTGAGTGGTTAGATTGCGGAATACGATTTAGCCAGGGTTATTAATTTCATTCGGTCAATTCGGTTCTTATGGATCTTAAGAATTCGCGAATGGATTTTGTTTTTATACCCTTGAAGAGGGTATATTAAAATTGTCCGGATGTTTATAACGCATAGAAGGAATCACTTCCGATCACATGAAGTACATACATTCTTGTTCATCATGACGAGCTGAGTTGATAAAGCCATGTCCGTCTGTTCGACTGTTTCTATGCGATTTCATCCGTCAGCTTGAAAGCTATCTTCATGAAACTTTCTACGAAGTCTTATAGTACAAATACGCTGCACATGTATGAAAACCGGCCGGATCGGACGACTATGGCAAATAGCTGCCATAGAAACGAACAGAAAAAACTACTTTTAGTGAGAAAATCTTCTGTGTTTTGAATGGAATCGACATCAGACTTCGTGTTTATACGTTTTCTATGCTTTTTCATGATTTCTCTAAGTTTGGTCGAAACCGGAAGTCTGTGTAGTAAAGCTGCCATAGAAAAGTTAGTCTTAGTGGGCGTCCTGAAAATTTGTCTGAGCTTCCAGGGTATATAAAGCCGAGCCGAAGTTAGCTTTCCTGCATTTTTTGCATCATAAACGAACTGGGGAAGCGAAGGTCATTGTGGACCATCGCAATTAGAAACTATAAAACTATCTTTTGGCGTCACACCGCGAACTCTTCAGAGATCAGTGATTAAATTGGTCATCGCGTGGCCAATTCTTCATTTGAAATGTACATATAACCAAAACTATACAACTAAAAAAAATCGCGACTTTAGACATAGTGGTCGAACATGGCACTCGAAAGTTAAAGCAGGAAGATTGTGCAGTTTTATAGAATTTAACCAACAGATTGATTTTGAGTATTCTATATTAGTTAGATTTTTCTCTCGTACGATACCGCGATGCCGATCACTACTCGTAATCATGAAAATGATTACCTGTTACACAATAAGTAACTGTAATCGTAAAAATTAGAATTTTTACTCACAATCGTGCTGGTCTCCATTACCCACCATGGTTAAGCCAAAGAGCTTAGAACAATAAGAAAAGTAAAGGTCATACAAGATAATGTGGACCATCGATTTAAATATATGTGCTGTCTGTTTGCCAAGTTTTATTTGGCAGACTTAATGTGCATGTTAAATCGAAGGTTCACATCAAAATTTCCCCTTGCCATCCACTTGTACGACCGTTACTTATCTTATTTCCCTAGCGTCTTTAGTCGGCTCTTTTGTGCTTGCCGCCTTGTTTCCAAACACACGAAATGATCGCAAGCAGAGTGATTAAGAATGACTGAGCTCTTTGTCAGGCTCTAGCTATCTTAGTAACTGTTAACGCCGGAGAGTTGTTCTTGTAATGCCAAGAGAGAGAGAGAGAGAGAGAGAGAGACAAACCCAATCAATGCTTACATTGTTACTCTCTCTGAAGGTATCTGAGTATTAGAAATAAGCTACACGAGTGGAATGGTTGTTATTGGCACTGCATTTGCGAAACAAAATTACGCCACGAGTAGAGTAAAGACTGCCTACATTTTGTTGCAGTGGTTGCGACACTCGGGTGTGAAAGGTATCAAGCACTTCTACAGTGCTGCAGTAGTTGCACTGCCGCAGATCTCTGACCCTGACCCTCGACAAGATAGATAGAGATAGAGGATTGACATGTATGAGACATATGTTTCTTTTACTTGCAGGCAGATCAAGTTTATTTTCAATTTTTGCCACGCCCCCTCCCGCTCACGCGAATTGGAAAAAACGTCATATCTCCCACAGTTTTATAGATAGAAGGTTCGTTCCTTCTGGACGTATTTAGTAACCAGTATTATTTTCCGCCAAAGGAATGATAAAGATCGGATGAACGATAGTCGAGCTATAAGAAAAACAAACACTTATGGGCAGCACCGGTCGCAGCGGTGGTGGGCAGCATTTCACAGGTACAGAGTATATTAAAGTTGGGCTTGACCGACTTTCTTACTTGTTTATTTAGTGCAAAATGCAGTTAAGATAATATTCATATATTGGATTGCCTTACTTATCTTTACTTTTATTATGTGAATCAAAAACTATAGTCTATTATAAAACTCATTTAAAAACATTCATTTTTGAGTAATATAAAAGTTTTTACCCTTAAGTGTAATTAAATAAAATTCTTTAAATAACTTTCATAATAAAAGATATAGCATTTCCGTCCCTGGTATTAATTAATGCCAAAAGTATTTACAGTAATATACCTGACAGAAAATAGTATAGCCGAAAATGAACCAAGAGAGCACTTATTATATTAAATTTATTGTCTGGGAGCTTATAAAAACTATTTTCCAGCTCCAGGGGTCAAACATTTCAAGGAATGTCCTTCGCAAAGCATGTTTTTTGCAAGAAGTCTTTGATTGGGACACCGAAAACCAGACACCACCACGCCAGCTTTGAAGATAACTCAACGTTCCGCTTCTAGGGTATCGCTTAGCCAATCACTTTTGCTCCGGAGCGTTCGTACCCCTTTTTATTTTATTGATTTCTTGTATTCGCATTCGCATTCACCTGTTGTTATTTTGAGTGTGTTTATTTTTGCGTCGACGGCAGAAACAACAACGACAATACAACTAGTTTTCATGCTGCATTCCGTCGGCTCCGTCCACGTCCATGTCTCATGTCGTCCCTGTCCCTGCGCCTGCCGCGCACCGCCGCCGTTCGGCGCCGCAATTCGGATTCGACTTTATCTATGTACTCCAAAACACGTTTTCGCAGCATTTTCTCAATAGACTGACACACGCAAGCTTCAAACAGATACGCGGATGGAAACAAGCTTGCTTACCTGTGTGTGTGTGCTAGCGCGAATGCATATGCACGCGTGTTTATGCGTTATGCGTAACAAATCTTGGACAGCAGTTTGGTCGAGGAACAGCTATTCCATTTCAATATACAATTTCGATTGACAATAGTATGTGTGGAATTGAACTATCATGCAAAGACCCTCCAGACTGATTGGCAAACAGTTTCAGGTCCGCGTATCCAGTCTTTGTTTGCTCCGCCACTCACGAACTGTTTGCATCACGCCCAAAGCAGCAGCAGATCCACACGCTGAACTCTTAACGCGATAAGACTCTAGTGATGAAAGTTATTTCGAGTCCCTAATGTGTGATAACCACTGAAACATTTCGCACTAGAGGGCGCTCTCAAGAGCTGAGCCAGGGGTGTGCAGGGTTATAAAGAATACTAGGCTCGCCTTGTGGTCGAAATTCGACCATCGAACAAATTAACACTTAACATTAAACGATGCTCACTTTTAAGTCTAAAATAATATGTAAAAAAATGTTTAAATTTGCATAGTTTTTGGTCCAAAAATAATTGTATCTGAAACGTTTTGAAACACTGGAAAACCTAATTAACATATATTCCAATTTTGAACAGTCAGCCAACCTTTGGTTAACTTACTTGGCATAGTTTGGTCTTTTTATACTACCCAGAAAGCAATAAACATCGTTTCGTTCTTTCCTTGATCTTTTGTAAAAGTTTTGGTAAAGTGTAAGTCTTAAAGCAATTTTCAATGCATTTCTGTATTTTTGAAGCCGACAGCCTGGGAAATGTTCCTTGGGGATGGCTCCAAAGAAAGTGTGAAGAGACAAAATATATACATTTTTTTGAAGGGATTTTGTAGCGCAGTGATAGTGGCTGACCCTACCACAGGCAATAAATCCATAGATTCGAAGTATTTCTTATTATATGTAATATCGATTCGATCTCAAGATCACAGCACAGTCTCCAATTGTGCTCGGAATACGTAAATTTTATACGTGAATCTGCCGAATTGTATGTTTCCTCATAATGAACCTTTCCTGTATCTCATCTAGTTTCCCGAACAATACCGACTATTTTCGCACAATTTTTTTTAGTCAATTGAATTTAAAATCTGTAAATCTGCCTAAAACCAAAACAAAATATGCGTAGAAGCTTGTTTCCCATTGATCGTCTTTTCACAGGGAGAGCATACTGAAAGCCACTCTCTCTGTTTACAAATGTTAATTTACAACTGAGCACAGCTCACAGAGAGTGTTGGCCAGTTGAAACAAAAACAATGCGTTGGTCTGCTCAGGTATCTGTGTTAAGGTGTGTGTGTATGGGTACAACTTTTAATTCGTTATAAAACAATAAATAATTGGAATTAAACGAACATATTTAATAAATTTTGGGTTAATTGAATTTGTTTTACTATGCTAAAAAGGGGGCCGTACATTCGTACGAAAAAATTTAAACTTATTAATATAAATATGTGTTATAAATTATAAAGGGTGATCCTTTTTGAGGTGTGTTTTTAATTTGAAATAAAACACTTAAAATAGAATTGGGAGTCGAAATCTTTATTAGTACCCAAAACATCTTTCTCTGACATTTTCTTTTCAAACAAGCATAGATGTCGGTCAAGCCCGACTATTATATACTCTGTACCTATGAATTGCTGCCCATTACCGTTGCTACCGGTGCTGCCCTTAATTGTTTATTTCCTTTTTATTCGACTATCGTTCATCCGATCTTTACCATTTCTTTGGCGGATCGATAAATAATCCTGATAACTATATAAGTTCAGAAGAAACGAACTATGGGAGATATGACTTTTTTCCACTTTACGGAAGCAGGAGGGGGCGTGGCAAAAATTGAAAATAAACTTTGTCTGCCTGCAGGTATAAGAAGCATATGTCCCATACATGTCAAACCTCTGTCTCTTGCCATCTCTGAGATCTGTTTGTTCATACGGACAGACGGACAAACGAATGGACGGACATGTCTAAATCGACTCGGCTGTTGATGATGATCAAAAATTTATATACTTTATGGGGTCGGAGATGCTTCCTTCTGCCTGTTACATACTTTTGCACAAACTTAATATATTCTGTGTACCTCTGGTACAGAGTATAAAAAGATTTCATTCAAAAGATCGCCGCGAATTCGGTAAAGGTGGTCTTTTGGAAGTTCCAGTTTTCGATCACTCTGTTTAGCATTTCTTCCGGTATCTCACGAATTACGCAAGAAATGTTATCTTCCAAGTCTTAAATCGTAGCTTGCTTACTAACGTAAACTTCTGATTTAACAAAAATCCAAAGAAAACAAGCAAGAAAGTCGGTCAAGCTCGACTATAATATACTCTGTACCTCCCAAAGTTTATGTTAAGCTGTTGTTTGTTTGTTTTCCTTATAACTCGACTACCGTTCATCCGATATTTACCAATCATACAAACAAACCAAGAACAAAAAAAAAACCAACTCCTTAACATAATCTTTAGGAGGTACAGTCTATAGTATTGTCGGGCTTGACTGACTTTCTTTCTAGTTTTTAAAGATTAAAAAAAATCAAGCCGGCCTCGGTCGGCGTGTCTCCTCCCTCCGCCTTACAAACACAAATATCCTGACCGACTTCGTTATACCCGTTACTCAGGGAAATTAATGTTGTATAGCCTTCCCTTATGTTTGTTAACTAGACATCGGATTTTAGGTTTTTTTTGTTTGTGGTCCAAAAAAATCGAAATTTTGGCGTTTGCCTAATATAAATATTGGCAATTTTGTAAGATGATCATATCCAAATATGCTTTTTTTTAGGTAAAAGCATATGGTAAAATAGGTCAAATTAGGTCAAAATATGTCAACATATTTTTTCATATGTGATTTTTTGATTTGTGTTTAAGTTTATGGCACATATGTGTGGCTCGTAAAATTAATTATAATTTAATTTACAATATATAATTATAAGTTTTTCCATGGTAATAGGTGATAAATTATGTCTTTTTTCATCGGATAAATTTAAATTGTAAGCCGAAAAGCTTTTCTCCACATTGTCTTGTGTAATGTTTTTAACTAAATATGTATAATTCTCTATAGCCTTATGAATAGTGTTTATTATGGTGTAATCTGGACGCTGCACACATATTTATTTATATCAGGATAGGATGCACGAATCATGTGGGGATACTTTTAGATACTTTCCAGACTTAATCATATATGCATCTGCATCCGTTAGTAGCATAGGTACTTTTTCCTCAATATCATTCGGCCACAAATTCCTCACGACATTATTTACAATTCTTGAAATAGCACCACTGTTAACGTTTTCTATCTCCTTACTAGCAACTAGATTTGGTCTTGTGGGAGTTAAATCATTAAGATTGGCTATAAACTTCCCGGCTTTATCAGTGGTTTCATTTTTTATTTGTTTTTGGCACCTTTACTTCCTGCTTTATGAAGGCCACAAAAATGACCGACGATGTTTAATCCTTTAATTAGCAAAGTTATATTGCAGACGCCTACTTAGGAGCATATATTGACTCTCGGAATATGTAAAAGCATATGACATATTCCAAAATAGGTCAAAATAGGTCGAAATATTCTCGAATATGCTTTAAGGTCAAAGATTTGTAAATATGTCAAATATGCATAATCTATGAGGATTTAAAATAATCTACTTTTCGTGAAACAAATTTGTATCAAATCAAATATTTTTTGTGACCACCCATTAAAAATATGATTTTACCTAAAATCCGATGTCTATTTCTTGATCAGCATCCTATGAACGCACTGATCTCAGAGATGGTAAGAGATAGATATTCGACGTCTATGGGACGAAAACTTCTTAAACTTGCAGGCTGATAAAGTTTATTTTAAATTTTTGCCCCGCCCCCGAAAAAACGTCATATCTCCGTCAGTTTTATAGATAGAAGGTTCGAACCTTCTAGACATATTTAGTAATCGGGTGCTGCCCCTCACCATTGCGAGCAGTGCTGTCCATAATAGTTTGTTTTCCTTATAGCTCGACAACCTTTCATCCGATCTTCACCAACTCTTTTTTGCGGTTCAATAAATAATCCAAATTACTAAATATGCCCAAAAATAACGAACCTTCTCTTTTTGCATTAACCTCAACGGCCTTTTTGTTCAAAAAGGCCTCGGCTTTAAAATATATAGTTCTCTTACAAAACATTGCACATTCACCATGGGCCGTGTATCTTCAATGGTATTGCACGCAAAGTTACCAAACAAAAACGAGCTGAAGGCTGAAAAAAAGTACTAAAAATAAAATAGAAAAAATATTTAGTGATAAAAAGATTAATAATTTATTAAAAAAAAATTTAAAAAATGCTAGGTGCAAAACAAGTCTAAGAACGTCTCCGCTCGAACACATCTAGCATACTGATTTTATTTTCTATTTTCCGTAGCATAACACTTTCAGACGCCTGCTTTAATCTTAATTTGTAACTCGCTTACTTTGTCTCTATTTATTTATCAACATCTCGATTGATGTTACTATTAGGGTATTCACTTCTTCCTCTTCTTTGGCCATCACAACCGTTTTAGGGTCTCGGCCGCTGCCACTTATGCCCGCCACTCACCTCTGTCCCGAGCGACATTCCACCAGGAGGACACTCCCAGCTTCTCAATATCTCCCTGCACCTGGTCGCGCCATCTCCGCTTCGGTCGACCCTGCGGGGGAATGCCTCCCAACTCGTTCGCATGCCGACTGTACACCCGTTTTGCTGGAGCGTTATCATCCATACGGGTAACATGTCCTATCCAGCGCAGCCGCTGTTGTTTTATGCGCTGGACAAGCTTAGTGTCCCCATAGAGCTCGTACAGTTCGTGATTTATTCGGATGCGAAATTCGCCGCCAACGTTTAGAGGTCCATAAATCCTCCGAAGAACTTTCCTCTCGAACACGCCAATTGCCGCCTCATCCTTTTTTGACATTGTCCATGCTTCTGCGCCGTATAGCAGGACTGGGATGATAAGCGACTTGTATAGCGCAATTTTCGTTTTCCGAGAGAGGGCTCTGCTCTTGAATTCCTTACTGAGCCCGTAGTAATATCGGTTTGCAAGAGTAATTCTTCTTCGGATCTCCAGACTGATGTTGTTGTCGCTGGTAATCATCGTTTCGAGGTAGACAAATTCCTTAACAACCTTGAAGTTGGAGTCTCCCATTGCAACAGATTGTCCAAGCGGTGACTTACTGCGCGTTGATCTTAGGTATTTCGTCTTTTCCTCATTTACCGCTAAGCCCATAAGTTTTGACTGCTTCTCTATCTCTGAGAACGCCCGATTTACCACAGATTCGCTTTTGCCGATGATATCAATATCATCGGCATACGCAAGTAGCATTTTATCTCTGGTAAAGATGATGCCCGTTCTGTTAGCATTTGGGCACTGGCGCAGTATGTACTCCATCAGCAGATTAAAGAAGTCGCACGATAAGGTATCACTCGGAGCGGTCTTTTCCTATTTTGACGGAGCTTTGTGTGCTTCTCAACGTCATCATGCAAAGTCGAACGTACTTTGCTGGAATACCAAAGGTAGACAGGGCTTCAAAAAACTTTCACCTTATCGGCGTGTCAAAGGCGGCTTTGTAGTCAACAAAAAGGTGGAGGATTTGTCGCAATGTGAATATCTGGTCCGTGGTGGATTTGCCAGGTCTAAAGCCACACTGATAAGGTTCAATCAGTTCACTTATTCTCGGCTTTAGACGTTCACATAAAATGCATGATAGAACCTAATATGCGATGGGAAGGAGACTGATCCCGCGGTAATTGGCGCAAACCGCAGGGTCTCGTTTTTTAAATATTGGACAGAGTTCACCTAGATTCCAATCTTCGGGCATGCTTTCTTCGGACCATACTCTGCATAGGAGTTGGTGCATGCACCTTACCAGTTCCTCACCGCCAGCCTTGAACAATTAAGCAGGCAGCTCATCAGCGCCAGCAGATTTGTTATTTTTTATCCTTTTTATGGCTAACAAAGCTTTATTATGGTCCGGCGGATCTATCTCTATGTTATCGATTGGTGGTGTCGCTACTTCCCCAGAGGCGGCATTGTGTTCGTCATCACCTCCCAGAAGGTTAGAGAAATAGTTTCTCCATTTGTCTAGTGCCACTTCCGGATTTCTGACCAGATTTCCGTACTCGTCCTTCAATAGTGTGACTCTGGGCTTAAAACCTTCGGATAGTTGCCTAATCTTTTGGTAGAATTTTCGAGTCTCACTCCTTCCGAACAACACTTCGACTTCCTACCTCATGCGCTTTTCCTGCTCATTTTTCTTCCTTCTGAAAAGGCGCTTCTCCTCTCTCCTTTTCTCCCGGTATCGCTCCTTAACAGCCCGCGTTGCTCCAGACTGCAGAGTTCTGCTGTAGGCAGCGTCTTTCTCTGCAGCAGCGCGGCGGCACTCATCATCGTACCATGACTGTTTTCGGGAGATTTCTGCAAATCCGAGAATCTCCTTGGCAGCTGTACTCATAGAGTGTGAAATATGCTTCCACTGTTCGTCTACACCAGAAGGGCCAGGTGGGGTTTCCCTGAGCAGCTGGGTGAGTTTTGCTGAGTAGGCTTCGGCGTGTGTTAGACCGTGCGGCATGTGCCACACTGAGCCGTGTGCCGTACTTTGGCTGCAACAAGGTAGTGATCCAAGTCAATATTGGCTCCTCGGAGCGCACGTACGTCTAGAACACTCGATGAGTGCCGTCCGTCTATCACAACGAGATCAATCTGGTTTCGTGTTAATTGATTAGGGGACCTCCAGTCGCCTTGTGGTCGTCGCGGTTTTCAAATCTGATGCAACTATTGACCATGCTCCGGCCCGGAGCGAAGCCTATTAGACTCTCTCCATTTTTTTTGAGGTTTTTTTGTGCAGGCTAAATCGGCCGATAGTCGGGCGATAAACTTCTTCTCTCCCGATTTTTGCGTTAAAGTCGCCTAGCACGATCTTGATGTCGTGATCTGGGCAGCGCTCATATAGGTCTTCTAGGCGCTCATAGAATTTGTCTATTTCCAAATCGTTCTTTTCTTCTGTCGGGGCGTGAGCACAGATCAGACTAAT
Source organism: Lordiphosa collinella (assembly GCA_018904265.1). Taxonomy (NCBI): domain Eukaryota; kingdom Metazoa; phylum Arthropoda; class Insecta; order Diptera; family Drosophilidae; genus Lordiphosa; species Lordiphosa collinella. Next base: position 150,709 of record JAEIFV010000686.1, read on the forward strand.
ATTAAAATATTTTGCCTTAAGTCTGAGTGCGGCAATTCGCTTGTATCCGAGGCATTGTATTAGGTTTCATTGGAAATAGACGCCAAACGGGTGCCAAGCCCGAAGTAACGCCCCCTATTTGTCCTAGGGTAGGATCGCCGCTCACGTTAGCCAGCAGCCTTGCGGGTGCTTCGCTCTGTTACCAGGGGTTACCACGTGGAGGTGTGAGTCGACTTGAGGCGCAGTAAGCTACATACGCCCCCATAACCACAGGAAAGTTCCTGTCTTCCGAAGAAGGGTATTCACTAGCTTTCGTAAAATGGTAAAGTGTAAATTTACGACACACGATTTACTGTAGTAACTTTCAGGGCCAACTTTGTTTGTAAAAACCTGCCGTAATTTCGGTCGAACTAATTTTTAACAAAGCTGTCGCCTTTTTGTATGGCGAAGGCACACTTTACCGGCTGCCTTAAGGCATATTTCAGTAAAGGCAGCCTCTATGCTCAAGTGTAAATTGGCTATAATCCAGATGTTTAGACGAGCTATTATTGGGGTACCAAAGCTTGACAAATAAAAACAACAAAATTAAAATGCTATGACAAAGGGTGCAACAAGCTTTGAGTAAGCGAACTATTGACTTGGCCTTTTAAGAAATAGGAAAATTAAGACAATGTTTGGGGTAGGTGATGGCGGCTCTTCAGGTCTTGTTACAGACAGAGTTTTATTGACTGTATTTTTTTTGTGTTTTTAAATCTTGGGTGTTCACGACCGATAGTTAAGCTATGGAATTGTTAAATTGAGTTATTTTAAATATTTTGTAAACATGTCAGTAGAATTGTTATGTTTTCTTCTTGTTTTCGAATTGATGGCTTAGGGTTGGAGGAACCCTTTACTGCATTGACTCGGCAATGATATTGGTGTTCCTGAAGGCATCCCTACGTGCTCCAGTGCACAGCCAGACGGCCTGGTTAACGCGGAGCAAGAGCGACAAACCCACAATGAATGATATCGAGCGATTGCTTGGCAGTGCGACTGGAACACAGCTTCTTGCCATTGTTGCGTCCCTTCAACATCAGCGATGGAGGTCAGCACCACAATGGGGCACTGGGCCTTGCGGAAGCGCTTGGCGTCATAGCATTCTTTCAGCGCTTCGCATTGCCTTCCAGTTTTCTTTTTTGAAATTTACAGTTTGCTGGTGTGACCACATATTTTTAACACAAAAATCTCGAAATGGCTCGATACCAAGTATTTTTTAACCGATTCTTTGAAATATTTTACAACACTTCAAAACTTTACACTTTTTTACATTTACGACTGATTTTTTCAACATACCCAAAGGCATGTTAAGTGTGGTAATTTTATCTCATGTGTTTTGTTGTTGCTTCGTAAACTTTTAGATTTACACTTTTACGCTTTGCCATTTTACTTATGCTGGGTTTATACTGCGTCACAGAGTGTCACATTTCAAATTCGTGTGTAGCTGTGACATTGTGACACTAAAATGTGACACTCTCGGGGGTGTCCTGGAAATCGCTAGAGATTTCGGCTTCGGTTGGTTTGCAAATCGCTAGTGAAATCCGTCGGTGTCCCAGAACTTCGAGAGATTTTGTTTAGTTCGAAAGTCTAGTCCGAAAGTCGAGTTCGAAAGGTGTGTGTATAGGATTATGGTCCTACTACAAAAAAAGAGCTGATATATTGCGTGGGTTCGTGAATTCGCTATTGATTGCTTAATGTATTGGCTGGTTTGTGTATTGGTTGGTTTGCCAAAATCTCCCAACAAAATACGAGAGGTTTGAAACCAACCGAAAGAGATTTCTAGGACACCGAGAATTGGTTTTGGGTTGGAATTTGGTTGGAAGAGATTTCTGGGACACCGCCGTCTGTGACGCAGTATAAACCCAGCATAACTTTTTAATAATAAATTTTGAAAAATAAATTAAAAACCAAAATTGAACCTTTTACCGAAACATTCATTTCGGTTCTTACCGGTACCTGTATCGGAACCTAAAATCGTTTCGGTATTAATCCCTGGTTTGTACCAAGTAATTTTTTGGCTTTCTACTTTAATTCTGGTATAGATCATTCTCCTCCACGCTTTTTACCTTGTGTGCACTTCGATTATTACTCAACCATACGCATTGTGATACACACTTACACTCATATATCATCAACACTTAAAGACCATTTCCGATAGTCGAAAATTTTGTCCCAAGGCACAAGGCTTTTGAGGTCCGTCTGCGTTTTGGTTCATTGGCGCTGCGCAGGAATTAAAGGAGCTGAATAAAAGATTGGGTGCTGATGCCTATGCAAGCACAATGCCAACGACAATAATGTGACCCCACCACCACTCGGTCGCGTTCCCACCCCCGCCCACTCCAGCGTAATCGTACCGGACATATGCACATAAAAGGGCAACTGTGCGCCTTTCTTCTGGCTCGCCATTACGATTTCGAGATGGCTCAGAGTGTAATGCAAAAATGAACAAACATAAATAGGCATAAATAATGGACAGACTCGGACCAAGTGAAGGTGACCCGAGTCCTGCCCCAGCTGCTGCTGCCCAGCCGTCTAACGGTCCAGCCGACCTTTTGTTTGCGGCTTTTTGACCAAACAAGTGCGCCATCAACAAAACACAAAGCGCATCAACAACAAAAACAGCCACTGATACAAAGAGCAGGTTCCCTTTGAACTGCGATTCGTAAGTGCTGAAAGAGCCAGTCGAGTCATTGTGCACCAAATATGCAAATGGAAGTCCAGCGTGTGAGGGAGTGAGATTGGTGCGAGTGTGCGTCGAAAGTGGCTCTAAGTAATGCGATTTCGATATGATCCCGAACATGTTCCAAACAGCGAATTCCTCTCACAGTCCTAAAGCTAGCTGGACTAATCAGTCAGAGAATTGAGTCGCGAACTCTTTTGGAAATTGTATATTGCTCTACATAATAGTGCTAAGTCTTCAGATCGGCCAATTGGAATGATCGACCTTAGCATCAATTTGGCGCCTAATTGCTTGGGTATTTGAGCAATGAACTGTAGATTAATTCAAATTTTTTTTTGATTTTAAATAATTATGTGATGCCAAGCCAACAAAATTCATTTCTGCTTCAAAATCTGTTTCACTTACACGTTTTGGTTTAACATGGGCTACACAAAGGTCTTTTTAAAATTTCGATATCATTCGAAATTGATGCGTCAGATATAAATTGTAGTTTTTGGTGCATTTCTTGGGCGGTATATTTTACAAAATCTTCAAGGAATGTTTTTTTTATATCCTGTTTCCAATGAATTTGGGAAAAGGGGATCAAAAAGTATGGTGCAAAAGTATGTAGAGGGAGATAGAAACATTTCCGACCCTATAAAGCAGGCATGCCCAAGAAAAGCATAGGGCAGAGCACTCACCTATACTCACAAAGAAAATCACACAAAATTGTTGTTGGTCAGTTTGCTTGCGCCAATCAAAGAACAGAATAACCCCGGTTTTTGTTCTACGCGACGCACACATACGAAATCGTTGGCATGTGTGTCGTTTTCTATACCTCGCGCCCTGCATGTATACGAGCATTGACTTCCTATCTTCGGTGCAATTACAAAAACAAAACCTAGCCAAAGAGCATAAGGCTGGGCATCGCTGCTAGAAAGTATAGTTATTCTTGATCAGCATCACCAGCTGAGTCGACTTAGCCATGTCCGTCCGTCTGACCGTATGCACGCGTCCATCTTAGCGACTATAAGAGATAGAGCCACACATTTTTGGATGTAGGTCGGTGTATACTGAACGCAGATCAAGTTTGTTTCAGATTTGAAAAAATTTCCCCTTCTCCTCCCTTTAACCGCAAAAAACTTTCAGAGCCAAAATTTTAAAGTTAGAGCCCCGTGACTTTATATATTTCAAGTAAGGCCCAATATCTATCGTTTCAGAAAAGTACAGAAAAATTCTGATTTCACTGGTTTTGTTTTACCACGATACCAGATACCCTGAATAGGGCATATCGATGCAATGGGTTGTGACCCCAGACTAGTCCCCTGACACTGGGAAAGAATGGAGAGCTGACCGGCAGAAATTCAAAAAATCGAGGTCGTAATGCTAGACCTTTGAGTGTCGTTATTATTGGCCAATTATCCCCCGAGCTGGGAAATGTACAATTTTGAATGTTTCATGAACGGTGTCCGGCAGAAAAGGAACTCAAAGTCGAGCATTATTGTAACACCTGTACGGCGGCTAGTTTTTGACTATTTTTAGCAGATGCTTGCAATGTGACGACAATGTTTCTGATTCCTGGTAACTTTTTTCATTAATTACTAGCTGAATAGCCGGCGTCGTCCGGGTCCTTTGTATTGTTAGAATATGATTCTTATGAAATCGTTTATAAGCTAGTGACTTTTACATTGGAAAAACTACGCATTTCCAGCCCATTCACAAAAGTTCCAGCTCAAAACCTAATTAAATTCTGAGACTTGTAAAACGTCTAACACTCTCATTATTAACATAAATACCAATGACCAATGAGAAATACCAAATGAAAGAAGTAGGTTTGAACCACTTTTAAATCGTTTTTAGCCGCTTTCGCACCGGTTCGCTTAATACACTGCCTATCGGGTGTGTTCCGGGTTTCGATTCGATTTTCGTGTAAACGTTAATCTTTCGCGCTTAAGTTGTATTAATTTGTATGTAAGTAATACGACAATCAGTGGTTACTATACATTTCAGTTGCTTAAACGAATTCGAGTTTTTTTTCAGGGATGCAAACCGGTTCTGAACCGAACCGAACCTCTTACTCCAGCAGGTGAACCGAACCACAAACCGAACGGCCTTCCATTCAGAAACGCTGAGCCGAACCGAAAACCACAAAGAAAAATGGTTCGGTTCGGTTCAGTTCTCTGACGAGTTTTAAGACGTGAATCGCTTTGCTTTAGCCAATGATACTTAATAATTTGGGAATTTGAATCGTTTCCCTAAGAAAATTTGTATACGACATTTCGTTCGACCTTCTACTAGGTAGATGCAGGATTGATATAACCTTTATGGATGACTTGACAGAAATTTTAAAACATGTAACATGTTTCTGCATTGCCCGCCAATCTCTTTTTATATCGGTCATTTATCTGCCTTCTTTTCTTGAATTTTCGTCCACCGCTGGACAATATTCTCAATTTTTATCGTACTTCTTTATCTAAATTTAATCTTAGTGAGGAGAGACTTTTCTTATACGGTTAAAAGATGCATGGTACGTATTCTTTTCTAGCCGACATTCTCTGTTTTCGAAAGGCATTCCTCTAGGAACTTATAGACTAGTCCTGCAAGTCCGACATTACAAATTTTAGAAATTCTTCTTAGGATTTTAAAGTTATTCTATTTAGTCAAAGTAATTGTTAGCCGTATTAAGGTCGGGGATTGATATTAATTCTATAATCAATCTGAAATCAACAACAATGATATGAACATATGGACACAAAGCAGATTATCGATACTCAGACAGACTCGGTTTCGTCTGGAACCATCCTGGACTCGTCAGTGAGATTTTAATCGCTTTCCACACCATCAGCCATTGACAATTACCTATTTAAAGCCACTCTGAGCCAAATAAAGACTTGGGAATCAGAAGTATTTCTCATGTTTACGTTCACATGCATCTATTAATAGCTACAGCTTCAGCCGAAGTTATTGCAATTATTGAGATCTAGGTGTTCATACAGACGGACGGACAAGGCTTTATCGACTTGGATGTTGATGCTGATCAAAAATATATATACTTTATGGGGTCGGAGACGCTTCATTCTGCCTGTTACATACATTTGCACGACTTCAGTATACCCTTTTACTCTACGAGTAACGGGTATAAAAATTAAATGCCAAATTTCAAGATAGTGCCATTAAAAGCATGTAAGAAAGTCGGCCTAGCTCGTATAGCTCGACTATCGTTCATCCAAACCTAACGAATCCGTTGGCGGATCGATAAATATTCCTGATTACCTAAGGCCCTCTTCTAGATTTTTGTTAATTTTTTTATTTTTTTGCTTAGATATTCAAAAATATTACCCCAAAAAGATTTTCCAAAATTCGGAATTCTTTCGGCGATATAGCCATTTTAGTGAGCCAAGGTGACCCTAATTTCCTAGCAACTGCAATCTTTAGGCTCGTTTTACTCGACACCACGATTTTCAAAATGGTGCCCACGTTTTCTCAAGTTCTACCGAACTGATTTTGATGATGTAGGGCTTTATGGACACAGAATTAACGTGGCTATCGTCCCTACCTCAATCTTTGAGAAAAAAGTTTTTACTATTTTTTTTGTACACTGGACTGCAAAAAATGGTCAAAAATTGATTTTTCGTATTTAAAAGGCCGCCATTTTTTTCAAATTCAATTTTATTTTCACAATTCTGCTACGGACAAGAAGGCATTCATACTAACCAACTTGCCATCTTCCGTTTTGCTTTCGGATAATTGTAACTCCCGGAAACATCGACACATCTTTTTGTGGAAGAGCCTACTTTGGATCCCGAGAACTTTTTGAACAGCCTTCGCATTCACAAATTTTTAATTTTGTATTTTTTATAATGAATTGTACAACCAAATACAGAAAAACAGAATTACGAAATCTCTTCCCGATTTCTTTCCACGAATTTTAAAAAACGTAAAATCTAGCCCTCTAGACCAGAAGAGGGCCTTAATATGCCTCGAAGTTACGAATAAGTACAAGAACCGGATGTAATATCTGAAGGGAATGACGGAAGGAACTTTCCCCGTTAAAGACTCACACATATTGTTTTATCTATACATACATATATATAAAAGTGAAAGTATGTATGTTTGAATACTTGTATATTTGTATGTTTGTTACTTATAGGCGTCTAAACCGCTGAATCGATCTTCAAGAAATTTTCACAGTATTTTCGTCTTGACTATAAAAATTTCATAGGCTTTGTGTCATGTCTGTGAACCGGTTCAAAAGCGGTTAATAACGCTTCAAAAGTAGTTCAGAGCGATATCTCAGAAGTTATCTAAGCTAAGAAAAATAATGAAATATTTCATACTTCACCTGCTTTGGGTGGTTGGTGCAATATGGCAAGATTAGATATCGACTCTCCGCTTCATTCAATGACATGATAACTTTTGTGCGTTATCTAGAAAGCTTATCGTTGGTGTAATGCATGCTGGAATAGTACCTTACCTTTTTTTTAAAATTATTTACTGATTGTAGTTCTTAAAACTTGTTGAGTGCCTTTAAAAAAATGTTCGTATTTCATTCCGCCTGTCTTAATTTAAAAATTCCACATACGTGGATGACACAGAAACCTCTTCCAACTAGATTCCAACCTAAACCCAATTCATAGGTGCCACAGAAACCTCTCGTATTTTGTAATGACATTTTGCCAAGCCAGCCAATACATAAACCAACCAAATCGACTTCACGAACCAACGCGATTTAATCTTATACACACACCTTTTAACTCGACTTTCGAAAAAGAATCTCTCGAAGTTCTGTGGCAACGAAGAATTTTTTTAAAGATTTGCAAACCAACCAACCAATTTCATGTGCGCCTACGAAATATTGAATCAACCCATCTGATAGGAAATTGTTCAAAGATTTCAAATATACTATCTTTAATAAAGACAGATGCCTAGCTTAGAAGATATAAGCCTTCAAAATTGACAGATTTTCAATGCTTAAAAAAACACACTATTTTTAGGTAAATTGGTCCGCTTTCAGGTATAATATCAAAACAACTAGGTAACGAATCGTCAACATTTTTATTTCCATTTATTGATTTTTTTTTAAGTTTATAATAGAAAAAAATGTACTGTTTGCATTGTGTTTCTCCAGGTAATTCGCTATTTACCAACTATATAATATATAATATTGTAAGCATCTACAAGGCGAATCATTTTATCCAAACAGTTCTTTAATAGGCTGAACAATTATCTATCATATGCCATTATTCGATTATCTTATTTGTTTCGAAAGTTATGGTATCGTTGCAAAACTCAAATGGCCCCACTGTGCGACGGCAAAAACTCTAGAGATTTCTGTATCACCCCCGATAATGACAGCATCGATGAATGCTCTGATGATTAATGGCAACGTTTCTTCAGTTGGTTCAGTTGGTAAGGTATTCACTGTTATATGAATATTTTGAAAATATCTTCAGTATTTCACAAGCTATGATTTCATAATCGAAATCAGTAAGCAGAAGTAGGATGGGCATTTCGTTGAAACTAGAAGCTTCTTCTAGCTACTTCTTAGCAAAGTATCGCAATTCCATTGCCTTAAATCTATGCTGACAATCTCCTGGTATTCTTCAGTGAACACAAAGACTTAAAATCGTAGATCTGAAACATTGGGCTTTCTCGGTTCTCTACACTAATCATTCGATATCAACAAGAGCTTCGTCGTTGCAATTTGCAAAGTGGCTTTACTCAGGCTAACCCCCCCATTAGATCTCTGCCTTCGGCTGAATCGACCAAATTCATTTTTAATGCCAGCACGTGCAGGGGCCGTCGCATTAAGACCACTGCCGAGGGCTCGTAAACAATGCCAGCAGTCGATGGGCATGTCCTTGGATTGGATTGGCTAGGACCCCAATTGAAAATTCATTATTGCGGCGGGCGGTTGTTTGCGAAGATGATGTTTTTTGCGATGCTTGAAAGGAAAAGCATAATATTTATTGTATACACCTTGAACCACGTGCCTACTTAGTGGCCAGCAAGGGTAACGAGCGCCGTGGGGATGCCGGGGCTCAATCGAAAGCGTCAACAATTTGGGCGATGAGGCCGACGTGGAAAGTCTCCGTCACTGTCGTCCCCACCCCTGGCCCGGGGTCGCTCTGAGGTCGGACAAATTGTAGGCACTTGCTTCGACAGCGGATGATAAATGGCTCAAGAAACGGAAAATAATGAAAAAACTCTAAAAAGGGACACCACAACAAGCAGCAAAGTGTTATAAACCAAACACACCGGAAGAAAAGAACCACCGACTTAAGAGCCATTTCAATGAACCAGTAAGAAAGCCGACTGTAGTACACTCTGTACCAGCTAAAGTGTTAGCCTATGACTGCTTAACTCTACCAGTAACGGGTATAAAAATATCAATTTGTCATCAGCAAGAAGGCTGCAATCCGATTTCGGGTTTTCAGGATCCTTCGAACCGAACCTTCTAAATATAACCTGAGCCCGAACTGGACCATCTAGGTTTGGAAAATGGTTTGGTTCAGAAAAATTATTTTAAGATATTTATAAAATTTTATTTAATTAAACCTGCAGCTTAAGCCGGCTCGAGTTCATGTTATGCTTTCGGCTGGTTGAACGTACAGCTGTTTCAAGACGCACCAACGTCTTTCATCAGCGAACTGTCATTCCAGCAGCCGTCTCTCCATGCCTGCGATGCCACAACTGCTTGGAAATTCCAAAGTAGCATGTGCAGAAAGAAGTCCTCAAGTGTGTGTGTCCCCAATGGACTTACCGTACTAGTGAGAGAGATAAACTCCCCGCTGCCAAGACGGTGACCAATATGTTCGAGTGCATGATTGCGTACTAACGGGGGTTTTGTTGTTGCTATGAATGAAACTATTTTTGTTTAGTTTCGAACATCCACATTTTGCGTGAGTTCTACATGGGTGGCGACCATATAAGGCGCGGTCGCCCCTGGTTTAAAATATTATAAAAGCTAGCTTCTTAGCTTGTTTTTTTGCTCGAAAAAATTATGTTTTAAAGTTCGTTTTCGAACATTTATCAAATATCTTAATGAAGCACGATTATTTGCTGGCAAAGGCTTCTTTTTGAACTCGTTTGTGAATATGTAACATTACAATAGCAGAGTTAAAATAGCCTGGTAATTTTAACAGAATTGCTGCAACTCTTCAAAAATTGAGGCTAAGGTGTGCGAAATAAGTCACCTTATAAAGCTTATGATCTGCTGCCAGAGCTTTGCTAATAATTTTTATACTGTGTACCAGAGGTACACAGAGTATAATAAGTTTGTCCAAAAGTATGTAACAGGCATATGTATAGGACATATGCTTCTTATACGTGCAGGCAGATAAAGTTTATTTTCAATTTTTGCCATGCCCTCTCCCGCCCCCACATATTGGTTCGTACCTTTGGACATATTTAGTAATCAGAACTATTTATCGATCCGCCAAAGGAATGGAAACGATCGGATGAACGATAGTCGAGCTATAGGGAAAACAAACAATTATGCAATTATGGGCAGCACCGGTCGCAACGGTGATGGGCAGCACTTCACAGGTGCAGAGTATATTATATTATAGTCGGGCTTGACCGACTTTCTTTCTTGTTTCAATTCCGTTTTTTGCTCAGTCTAGTCTAAAAATCAATTCTTCAAAACATGGATAATTCAATGCCAAAACGTATTTTAAAGGTCATTAATAGTAATGGAGGACTTATTTAGAAATACGTAGACTTACCCTTAAAAAATCTTACTATTCTGGAATTATCATATAAATATAAAAATGGTTTTAAAAAAATAGAAGATAAAAAAACTTCGGCTCGGCCGAAGTTTGTATGGGTTTGCAGCACGTACACTCAAAAAAAAATCAATCCAAACGGGATTACATCAATCCGAAACAGGATTGAAAACAGGGTAGTCCCGGATATTCTTGGACCGATCCGAAAAAAGATTGATTTGATCTCACTTTTTTCAATCCTGAAAAGGTCAAATTTATCCCGCATAAAAATTAAATTAATCAAAAAATTCGAGCTCAATTTAATCCCAAAGCAGGATCACTTTAAGTTTTATTGAGATTAGTTTTCTCCCAGAAAGATTCCTCTACCTTTCCTTTCTTCCTTCATTTTCCATAGTACACACCCACCGACATCAGTTTTGGTATATTTAAAGCTTCTGAAAAAAACCAAGAAACATAAAAATTATTTTTGTCTTGTCTGGGACTCGAACTCACAACCATTCCGCTTCACACTGAACACGATTGGCATGGTTTTTCATCGCACACCACCATAGCACATGATTGTTGCCGCATGTCTAAAGTGCAATTTATACTTTTCTGTAATCGTTCCTAAGTTAAGAATATTGTGATCTCGAAAGGGATTGAAGTAAGCACATATGGAATGAAACAAGCTCGAAAGGATTGCAGTAAAGTAAAATGGATTATCAGATTAACACAGCCCCAAAGGGCCAAAGCCGAGCTTCTCGCAATCTCTTGGCTTCTACGCTTCTAATTTTCGCACAAGAGAAAGGGACCTACAGTTTAACGCCGAATCCCAACAGCAAGCTTGAGAAGCTTTTTATGGCTAATTACTACAAAGCTGGCGCCAACAACAAAGAGGTGTGGTCAGGTGTAAAGTCTTTTTCAAAGAAAAAAAATAGGGAAAAGTTAACTTCGAAAAGTTCTAAGACTACTTTTTGGACATTACTTTTCTAGGGGATCTATACTATAAAGATGTCTGATTTCGATTAAACTTGGTGAAATCATGGAAAAGCATAATACACTGTTAATTACAAAATTTGGAGGCAATCCGATTTAAAACAAAAAGTTTTTCTCACTAGAACTTTTTTTTCGACCGATCATTCATACTGCAGCTATATGCTATAGTCATCTGATTTTGATAAAACTTTGTAAAAATGTGTCCAAAGTATATACAATAAGTGTACGCCAATAAAAAGTACGTTTTCATTAAAAACAAAAAAGTTTTCCTCACTAGAACTAGTTTTTCGACCGATCGTTTCTATGGCAGCTATATGCTATAGTCATCCGATTTCGACCAAACGTAGTGAAATTATGGGAAAGGATAGTAAACTAAGAAATACGTAGTTTGGAGGCGTTTCCATTAAAAACAAAAAAGTTTTTCTCTTTAAGACTAGTTTTTGAACCGATCGTTCCTATGGCAGCTATATGCTTTAGTCTTCCGATCCGGCCGGTTCCGACAAATGTGCAGCGTATTTGTACCAAAAGACTTCGTGCAAAGTTTGGTGAGGATAGCTTTAAAACTGACGGAGGTGATAGCATAGAAACAGACGGACAGACGGACAAGAACAGACGGACAGACGGACAAAGCTAAATCAACTCAGCTCGTCGTGCTGATCAAGAATATATATACTTTATGTGGTCGGAAATGCTTCCTTCTATGCGTTACAAACATCCGCACAATTTTATAATACCCTCTGCAACGGTATAAAAACTTTTCATTAGATTTTCCGAGGCGGGATCGAACCCACGACCTCATGCTCAGCGGTCGCTCACACTAGTCGCTGAGCCACCCGGCCACATTTGAAAGGATTGCGTCAAGCCTTAAAAGATTGAATTGAGTAGAATATCTCGTAAATCGAGATTGAATTTTTAAGCTCGTGCCAGGATTACTCTAAGTAAAACAAATAAGGCAGCTGTAGTCGAGTGCCCCGACTACAAAATACCCTGTTCCCTTGACTTCTTGTGTTTTCATACACATATACACACACTCACACATATGTTTGAATGTTTGTATATTTGTCCCTTATGGGCGTCTAAACCGCTGAACCGATCTACACGAACTTTTCACAATTTCTCTGGCACCGCAATTCAACTATTGCGTTCTTACTTAAGCGGTAGAAGGCAGACTATCATGGCACAATCAAAAATGTCTGATCTTATAGCTGTCAAGCGTGGAGTGCCACAAGGATTAGTTTTGGGAACCGACATAACTCCGCGCGGAGATATGTCGTTTTAAAACCGAGGCAGGCAAGAAATACATTCACATTTTTTCATTGGTGTGTGTGAGAGCAGCGCAAGAATTTCTCTCTTTTCCAGTGGCAACGACCGCGAGCTTTAACAGTTTATACCGTGTGTGAGGAAGCAGCGCTGCTGTGAGATTTTTCGTATGCACGGCAGATAGCAAGCTGCCGGCCCCTGTTTTAAAACGACATAACTCCGCGCGGAGATATGACGCTTTTTTCTGTCGGAGATATGTCGTTTTAAAACGGAGCGGAGATGTGACGCTTTTTTTTTGTCAGAGATATGTCGTTTCAAAACGAAATATCTCCGCTGGCAAAATGTACTGGTCGGAGATATGTCGCTATGCCAATGGAAGCTGCAGATTACATGCTCCAAAATATTTGTAAATTGCATATTTTTGATTTCAGCATGGATTTTTGTGAAGATTTGATAGACGGCAGTTGGAAACAGAGGTATAAACATAACGGTCAAAAAAGTCACGAGGAAGGGTAAATAGAGAAAAAACATCGAATGGTCCAAATCTAACTCCATCACTAACTTGAATATAATCGGTCTAATAAGAATCACAAGAACCCGGGCGACGCCGGGTATTCAGCTAGTAAGTGTATATTTGTGCGTCCTCTGTATCTAACCGATTTCAATTTGCCATTGCACCAATTTTCGTTCAGTGAATGTTCTTACATTGTTAAAAAGTTCGAATAGTGTGGGTATGCGGGTGCCAGTCAATCGGCTTTTGGTGTACTACTCCGGCATGTGCCCAAAATTCAAAGGCAACCGCACTCGCAGAGCACTTCCGAGGATGGAGGACAACAACAACAACAGCAAGGAGCGTCGGCCGAGTAACTACCCAAGGGTGGTGGTTGGATGCGGCTTGCGACTGTTATTGTTGTGCTCATTTATATGTTTGTGTGTTTAAGCATTTGCCGTGACTAATTTATTTATTTATTATGCCGTATTTCGGAAATTCGAATGTGCTTACATATGTAGTTCAGACATAAATATTGCTATTTAAATAAAACAACAAAAAGAAACCCAAGCCGCCAACCCATTGATGTGAGTTTGCGGAAGCTATTTGTAAGTGAACAAGTCAATATTTGAGTTGCTGGGCGTGCGAGTGGCTCGCAGGGGATGCTGGAAGTCACCGAGCAGCGGAAGTCATCATTATAAATAAAACGCTCAGTTCAAAGCGAATCGGAAAAACAATCGGTTATTTCTGTTGCCACTCCGAGGCGATCCCTGTTCCTGATCAGCCTGCAAGCCCGGAGTCGGATGTGTGCTGCTGAGTGTACGCTTGGGTGGCGGGTGGAGAGCGGGCAGCGCCTCATGTACCGATTGGATCTAAACAAATTGCAGTTTCCGTTTTTAAGGAGCACGCAAGTGCGAAGCACTCCCTCTACCCCCGGCGCCCGCTTCGGCCCCGGGGGATTGTCCATAAATACCTAGCGGCTGCCGCTGGTTTCGCGGTTACCAATTTGTCATTCAAAAAATAAAAATGCATTTCATTTGCACCAAGTTTGCAACAGCGCAGCAGCGCGGCCGGAAGTTGGAGGAGGCGAGATGCGGTTCAGTTTTTGTTTGCTAAATATAAACGAGCAACCGAAATCAGATGGCTTGCCCTTAGCGAACAATGATTGCACTCCACGCCGTTCCGCAATGCTAGATAATTACTTCGGGGAGAGTTGTTTGCCCCGGAAGGTAGCGAGTTTCTGTCAACTATAGTTCCAATATATTCCAATTTACTTGGAAACATCAAACATAACTTTTGGCAACATTTGGTAAATTTAGTTGAACTTAAGCTTTTGAACTGATCTCACTGGTTGTGAAACAGCAAATAGTTTCATTTTTTCAAAGGCACTTACAAACTTTGCAAAGAGACAAGCACTAAACAAATTACACTGGGCAACAAGGTCTAGTTTATTAAAGGGTTGGTGGTAACGTATTTAGGTACTATCAGCCATGCTCCCATTTTCACCTTACTTTTACGATTTCAACATGTAAACGGCATGAATTTCACATTTAAATTGCATATGTTCACATGTGCAAATATCCGATTTCGCCCAAACTTTGTGGAATAATGGAAAAGCATAACAAACTAACATGTACGAAATTTGGAGGCGATTTCATTTAAATCTCACCCTTAAAGCCCATCATTAAGTATAAAAACCCCATATTTTTGTGGTCCTTTAAAATTACGATTAGTTTAGAAAAATGACAAAAATGTAATTCTAGGATCGCTCTAATTTCCGCCGAATACTTAAGGATAACGTATCGAATTTTGCTAAAATCTGTTCGGAAAATTATTTTTTTCGAGACTTTTGAAGCTAAGGCAGTTTGAAAAGTTGCCAAAATTTAATATCTGTTCAAGGATCGTCTTTAATTTCGCAGAGTCTCAAGCCTTAAAGCCTTTCTAAAGTAAAAAATCACAGTTTGGAAAAGTAAAGGTATTTTTTCCGAAGTTTCGAAGGTAAAGCAGTCTGAAAAATTTTTAAAAAACTCCATTATTCTATCTGAACTCGTAAGGCCCTTGAGTATATCGTCGCAAGTAATCCTGAAATCTGCTCGGAAAGCCATTTTTTTAGACTTTTGAAGTTGCGGCATATCGAAAATGATGTCAGAAACCTTACTTTGTTTTAGGATCGCCCTTAATTCCACAGAATCTTAACCCTTTGGCTTAACATTCAGAAATGTCCCTAACTCTGTTCAGAAAGTAATTTTTTTTTGGGCCTTGAAGCTGAAGAAGTTCGAAAAACTATAAGCCTAGGTGGGTCATACTATTTGAGGTAAAATAAACTTGGGTCCGTTGGGTTCGATTACATTTAAAGTCTTAGTTCTGGTTTTTAGAGGTATTACATCCAAGTTTTTGTTTGAACCAACTCTATTTGGTCTAGCTAATCTTTAAAATATTGAAAATGTTAACAGAAAAAGCTATTTCATACCGAAAACCTTTTAAAAAGTTAAAGCTCACCTATAGTGTCTTTTCCCCGATTTTTTGCATAAATATTTGAAATATACTGATTTCTAAAGTGAATATGTGACTTTTCGACCATTTCCAAATTGAATTCCTAAAGAACACGTGCTGGCTTCGTCCATAATGATATAACTTCAATACCTGTTCCCCTGGCTAAAGTTGGATTAAGATGAAGAAGCTTGACAGAGAAATGAGAAAAGCGTCCCGTAAGGGAAATGAGATACGCAAACAAATCGATTAGCAAATGCCAAATAAGGAATGTTAACTTATGACAGGCATATTAAGAGGTCCGGGGACAATTGCTGGAGGTGTACGGAATCACATGTTTCAAAATGGTTGGGTGCTACATAAATCCGGCATCGATAAGGACTAATCGTAGCAATTTGTACGTCTTGTGACTCGTCAGTGAACTGAACCCAACTCAACCGTTTTCATTTGTGGTTTTCGGTTCGGTTCAGCATTTTCGAAGGGACGCCGTTTCGGTATGCGGTTAGGTTAATGAGCTTTGACCGATCGTTCCTATGGCAGCTATATGCTACGGTCTTCCGATTGTGGACGGATCCGATGCTACGGTCTTCCTTTGTGGAACAAAGTGAAAGCTTACCAAATAAATAAACGCCAATTTTAAGGACATTTTTCCTAGCTAAAACTACTCTTCATACTCTACTTTTCTCCGACAGCTACATGCCTGATTTCGACCAAACTTAGTGAAAACATGTTAAAGCATAACAAACTATCAATTACGTAATTTGGAGGCGATTTCGTTTAAAACAAGAAAGCTTTTTCGTACTGCAGACTTATGCTTATGCTAGTCATCCGATTTTGACATAACTTTGAAGAATTGTGTAAATGTATAAAAAATAAGTATATGCCAATGATAAGGACGTTTCCATTGAAAACAAAAAAGTTGTTCTCACTAGGTCTAGTTTTTCGACCTATCGTTCCTATGGCAGCTATATGCTATAGTTGGACAAAACTTTGTGGAATTATGTGAAAGAATTCCAAATAAATAAATGCCAATTTTTTGGACATTTACATTGAAAACAAACGAGAAAGAAAGTCGGTCATGCCCGACTACAACATGCTCTGTACCTGTGAAGTGCTGCCCATCACCGTTGCGACCGGTGGTGCCCATAATTGTTTGTTTTCCTTATAACTCGAAGATCGTTCATCCGATCTTCACCAATCTTTTGGCGGATCGATAAATTATCCTAATTACTAAATCTGTCCCTAATAAATGAACCACCTATCTATAAAATTGTGGGAGTATGACATTTTTCCAAATTGCGATGGCGGGAGGGGCGTTGCCAAAATTGAAAATTATCTTGATCTATCTGCAAGTATTAGACGAACATGTCCCATACACGTCAAAGCTCTATCTCTTACCATCTCTGAGATCTGTTTGTTAATACGGACGGAGGGACAGACAGACGGACATGGTTATATCGACTCTGCTTTTGATGCTGATCAAAAATATAAAGAATATATAAACTTTAAAGGGTCGGAGATGCTTCCTTCTGGCTGTTACATACTTTTGCAATCTGCCATTACAGGATGATGACCCTGTGAAGTGGGTACCGGAAACCAGATTAGATTAGCTCAAAATCGAGATTTCATTGGGGCAAGTTTATTGACGGTTTGATTTGCAACGGTCAGAAGAATTGTGTTTGTTGGAAAACTATTTTGGTTTTTAGAGTAGCGAGTGTCGCATGAAATTTACTCCCAATCAAAATCGAAATGAATCTTAAACTGTGTGTATTCTTATGTACTTCAATTTTTCAGCATGTCAGCGAAACGGAAGTCGCCGCCAAGCAAATTCGATGCGGACCCCAAGAGCTGCTCCCAAGAACTAGAGTTAATGGAAGCAGCTGGACGACAGCTCGCGACTGACACCGATAAGATGCAGCAACAGTTTTTCAACAACAATGAGAACGAAGGCGTGAGAAGCGTTGGAGGAGCGAACATGGCCAATGAGGATGCGGACGTGTGCCTGGATATGGGCCTGGCCCTTGGCCTGGGCTTGGTGTCGACGAGTGATGGCGAAAACACTGATCTGGATACCGATACGAGAAGTGTTAGCCCAGCGGGCAGCTCCAACAACGAATCGGTTGTGGTAAGTGCAGAACTAAACTTCTTGGGGTGTTGTAATCCTAGCCCGACTTCCACTTGCAGTCAACGCATTACGCATTGGCCACCAAGAGACGCATAAAAAAGACCTTGAAGTCCCGTCTGAGCAATGGTGGCAGCAGGATGAAACTCAGCTCAACGCAGGTGGAGAACGGCGGCGACTGCAACGAGCAGTGGAGGCTTTCATGTGGGGACAACGACGCCTTCGCGGAGGTTCAGGAGGAGTCCCGAGAGAGCAGAAAAGTGATAAAACGGGAACAGTTTCCCGATGCTGACGATGGTGACGATGGACTAAACCTGGGCCGGGTTTCTCCGACGAGTGCAGAGGGTTTAGTCGAGGAGAAATGTTTAACCACCACAACAAGCCTGCAAGTGCCGTCGCCATCTCCTGCCCCAGCCCAATTGTTCTCGAATTACGGCAGGTCAACTGCTGCGGAGTACTCTGCCATGCTGAAGCCAAGCATTGCAATCAGGTATGTTAACGCAGCGTCCGAGGGAAGAGTGGGAGTCCATTTGCATGAGCCAGTCCCTCAACAAACCGCAAGCTCATCGAACACCATGTCGGTAATGCTACCAGCAATTGCCGGATTATACTGACTTCCTTTTTGAAAATTGCCAAATCTAATGCCATTAAAAATGCACACCGAAACTAGCAAATAATTTCGAGCAAAGGCGGCGGCCGGTGGACGCGGCGGGCACAAGAAGAGGCACGTCCGCTCGAATTTCAGTTTACGCTTTTAGAATGTTGCTGAATAATTGAATACCACGACCGGAAATGGCGAATATAGTTAGGAGCGGCCAATTACGAAGACCTGGCAGTGCCAATATCCACCCCAACCTCATCTCGCTCTTATCGAACGCCGACTGACTGACGATACAACCAACTTTGCTGGCCAGGTTAAATTAGCCTAAGTTAAGGTGGGGCGCTAGGCCTCAATTGGGAGGCGTGGATAATGTGTACTTCTTGTCCTCCTATTTGCAGAGAACCGTGCCTGCTGCCCGGCGCCGTCTCAGAAGAGCGATCGTACGAAAAGGACCGCACTGTCTCGGAAATGATACGGCAATTGCAGCTGATACGAAGTCGGTTGCTAAATCAGGTGAGTTTTCCTAATGTTGTATGAAAATGTAATTTCCCCACACAACTGCCGAGACTCGACCCAAAATTGGGTGCGAAACAAATGCTTTGTATTACTTATGCATTGGGCGTTGCGCAACAATTGTCAAAGCGCTCGGTTCCGGGTTCCGAGGTCGATGCGGGGCAAGGACAATATGCAAATCGAATTGTAGCCCACTTAATTTTGGTATGTTTTTGAACACTTTAAGTGCTTCCTCATTTGGCATGCAGAACGAGAGTGGGTCACGTATTCCATACGCTGCAACCCCAAATTATCCTGTTAAGAAAACCTACACAAAATCAGGCCAACAATGCCTGTAACTCGCATCGAGAAGAGTACATCAGAGCTAATTGGAAGTTTGCTGGAAATGCATATCTTCTGTCGATGCTGAAAGATTTGCAGCTTAGGACAAGGCAGAATATATAAATTACCAGCACGTCTGAACAAAGAAAAATATATTTATGGGTAGGCAAGGCTACATCGAGAAGATCAGCTCAGAGACGCTTTCTTCTGTACAAAATTAAAATACCCTCTAACATCGAATGCGCCAAAAGTAGACATTTTTGTTTGTAAACTTTCCTACAAATTTGAAGAAATAAAGCTCCCCTGTAGTTCAGCTGGTGACAAGGCACTGCCAGGCCTAACGACCTGATGCATCACTGAGCGTCAGTCTCGTCGTTAACGACAGGTAATGGAACACAGCGCTAGTCTAGTACTTGAACTATAGTGCGCACCGATCACCACGCTAACGACTGGTAATGCAGGTCCGTACCGATCGGTACGTTTTCCAGACATTCCCATACACAATTCGTTAGGCAAATACATGGCAGGTGGTTGGTCTGGTGGCGAGTGCTCACTACGAAGAGCTAGGTGGTTCGTTAGTTCCGCACCGGTGCAGCTGAACTACAGGGTCATATTAAAGATCGGATAATAAGTGTCAGAGCTTTAAAGGTTTTAAAAAACGTTGCGTACTTTTTGGCGCAGAAGTAAAACTTGTATTCACCTGAGTAATGGGGCAGACTTTAACTTACGCTTAGCTTTCACTCGCGATTTTGCTTAGTTTTGCTTTATTTTTCAGAAAATCGACTTTAAGGTGCTATACTGTCTTACAAGCACCAGCCTAAGTATATGCACTCTTTAATTTTCCAGAGGAAATCTTTTGTAGAAAACTTACTACGCCTATTTCAATTGGGACCGAAAAATTAATGTCTCCAGCATTTTTTTAGCGCTGCTGCTTTATTTATCAATCAAGTCATCAACCCAATGAAGAAATTTTTTTTATAAAATCAATGGAAATTGAATCGCCACTTTATTCCTAAGCATCTTCCTCCTAATTTGTATCCATCCATATGTTCTCTCATCTCTATAAATTCCTCATTTGTGAGTGACTCTCTGCCCAAATGCATGAGCTGTTTAACATCATTGATCGTCTACCAATCCTGCACTAGTAGCCATAGCAACAATCTGATGCGGAACAGAAGATAAGTCATCAATCTGTGAAGATGAAGGGAACTTTACGCGTTCAGGCCACAATTTCATCCAGAACTTGTTCAATGATTCTGAAGTAAGTTCCTTCCTCGATTGATCGATAATAATGTCAGTCATTGAAATATTGGGAGTTAAATTTATTATTAAGCGAAATTTTTTCTGCAAATAATGAGCCTTAAACGTAGAAATGGCACCTTGATCCACTTTGGGATGCATTTTTTTGAGTAAATATCGCTTCACCTTCGAACAGAAGCATTTGTGAAAGCAAACATTATTTGCCATCTATCCAAACGATTAGAAAACATTCCATTTTTGCTATGATGCAAGTTCTATCACGGACAATACCTAAAATGCGAGTACCTATTAGTTTTTTTAAAGGTCTTTAAAAGTTTTATACGTTAACAGATATTTTATCTTAGTCAGAGTGCCTGTTTAGCCGTCTCAAGGTCGGGGAGTGATTATAATTCAATAATCCTCAAGAAATCAACAACAATTGATATGAACATATGGACACAAGCATGACCATGTTTCGTCTAGTACCACAGATCTAGACTCGTCAGTGAATTTCTAACCGCTTTCCACACCAACAGCCATTAACAATTGACTCTATCTAAGTGAAGAAATAGCCTAATTTGAGCTTGTGAATTGTAAGACAAGCAATCGTGTGTTTTATCATTGCCATGTTGCTAAGTGCATATCAAA